>BPLR01006897.1:0-133099 GCA_021605095.1 Caerostris extrusa | reverse complement strand
AATATGTCGTTTGGAATTCTTTTTTCTTTAAGATTGCTGGTTTGCGTTTTGTTCTTATATTGAATTCTGCATTTCATAGGTGTCCTGTATATAGGCCCAGCAGATTAATAACTTATTTTCTTTCTGTAAATTTCTTTGCGAGTGAAATTGGCAAATGTCGCTTTTTTTTTCATCTCAAAATTATTTTAATATCGTTTATTAAGAAAAAGAAACAATAACTTAATGCACACTATAATTATTTATCAATAACTTGTAAAATACCGTCTGGGGTACTATTTACTGAATAATTTTGACAATAGTTATATCAGCGTAAAATTTCTTTAGTATTAAACAGAGAATAAATATATATATATATTTTTTCAAATTTAATGTTTTGATTTGTGGTGCCATCTATTTCATCAATAATTTTAAAAAATGCAGTGACGGTTTGTTACATATTTAAAATTAATATAAATTCCCAATTTGAATTTTATTTATGTCTTTTATTTCTAATAAAATGTAATACTTTAATAAATCTTCCAAATATTCTATTTGTATTGATTGATATATATATCTCGGTAAAAATTGACTTTAAGAAAAATAATGAGAAGCAGAAGCTTAACTAACTTTGGAAGATCACAAAATAAAGTTTTAAAAGAAATAAAAAAAATAATAAATTGGCTTCGCCGATATATAGCTCACCTATAAAATTTAGAACTTCCAGTAAGAACAAAACGCATAGCAGCAATCTTAAACAAACAAAGAAAGAAAAAGAATCAATAATTCATATTCAAGTGTTATCCTCTTTTTCTTTTCTCATTAATAAACACAACTTTCAGTTGATATAATAAAATATTTATTGGTACAAATACTTAATCGAGCCACCGCCCGCCATCAGCAACTCCGTCGCGTTCCTGTTTCTGCCCTTGCTCTTACATTCGAATCCCCGTACAAGACAATAGCCTTATATGGAGTTACAGGAGGAGGAGCTATGGAGGAGTCTCTTGTCCGTGGCGCCATCTGTTGTCCTTTATAATGACATATAGTTTACACAAGCTGTAAATTATATTTATCTGTTATCATTAAATACTTAGAAAAAGAATCACTTAAAAAAAAAAATAAAAAAAAAAAAAAAAAAAAAAACTACATAATTCTAAACGATTTTATAAAAAACAGAGAAAAGTAATTAAATAAAATATCACGTGAGAGAAATTTAAATAAACCAATACGAACATTCGAGATAGAAATGTGTTTTTAAAAAATTCTAATCAATAACAAACGTCGAAAGTGGTCCAGGGTATCGCTGACCGACACTCCCCAAAATAGTTGTCGTATATTTTAAGGGTAAAAAAAAGAAATAAAAAATAAAACGAATGGTACTTTTTTCTTCTTCCAAAAACGATTAATTAAACTAAAGATTCTCAAATTATATCGAAAATAATAAATTTTATAGAAATAGAGACAAAGTCAAGAGTGTATAGAAAATAAATTAATAAATCAATAATTCCAACACTCGATTGAATATTTTTCACATAGCAAAATGTAAACAAATTCATGTGAAATAGAAACATTTTTATATTAATTTTTTGAAAAAAAAAAAAAAAAAAAAAAAAAAATTTTTTTTTTTAATAATTTCGGATATAAATTTTTTGATTAATATTCTGCAAAATTCAAGATGCGTGTTGCTACCACCGATTGTACATATTTTCCTTCTTTTTTTTTCCATTGTAAGAGCGCAATTACTTTCAGTTTTTTATCGATACTGAATATCAGCCTCCTTTTTCTCCCAAATTCTTGTCTGTACTCATCGTTTCTCCCTTCGAGTTTTTCACACCTTTCTGGAAGGGGTTTTCTGGTAACAATTCAACAAATTTTTGTATAGATGGCAAATATCGATTCAAATCTGCATCTTTTTCAAATCTTTCAAATAACCTTTCGTTTCCACTACAGTATAACATTGTTTTTCTCCCATTGTTACCTCTTTATTATACAAGATTTATTATGATATATATAATATGCGCAAATTATACTTATATATATACATAAATTCGAATCATAATCATGTGATCATAAGTGATTTCTTCCTTTTTTATTATATATATTTTTTATATATAATAAAAAAGGAAGAAATGACTTATGATTATAACCACTTAGAATTGACAAAAAAAGCTGCGCTTGGTGATTCGAACCCTTTACCTTCGGATTCGAAATTCGTTACTTTACCGACCAAGCTACGAGCGGCATGGAAACCTTTGCTTGTAACTTGTACTGTTCCTTGCTGATTTATTTTAATTTAATTTCTTTCATGAATCTTTTTTTTTAAGTCAAAATGAGATTTTTCAAGGTAAATATGTCGTTTGGAATTCTAAAAATTTATTTTTTTATTTATTTTTTTTTTTTTTAAGATTGCTGGTTTGCGTTTTGTTCTTATATTGAATTCTGCATTTCATAGGTGTCCTGTATATAGGCCCAGCAGATTAATAACTTATTTTCTTTCTGTAAATTTCTTTGCGAGTGAAATTGGCAAATGTCGCTTTTTTTCATCTCAAAATTATTTTAATATCGTTTATTAAGAAAAAAGAAACAATAACTTAATGCACACTATAATTATTTATCAATAACTTGTAAAATACCGTCTGGGGTACTATTTACTGAATAATTTTGACAATAGTTATATCAGCGTAAAATTTCTTTAGTATTAAACAGAGAATAAATATATATATATATTTTTTCAAATTTAATGTTTTGATTTGTGGTGCCATCTATTTCATCAATAATTTTAAAAATGCAGTGACGGTTTGTTACATATTTAAAATTAATATAAATTCCCAATTTGAATTTTATTTATGTCTTTTATTTCTAATAAAATGTAATACTTTAATAAATCTTCCAAATATTCTATTTGTATTGATTGATATATATATCTCGGTAAAAATTGACTTTAAGAAAAATAATGAGAAGCAGAAGCTTAACTAACTTTGGAAGATCACAAAATAAAGTTTTAAAAGAAATAAAAATAATAAATTGGCTTCGCCGATATATAGCTCACCTATAAAATTTAGAACTTCCAGTAAGAACAAAACGCATAGCAGCAATCTTAAACAAACAAAGAAAGAAAAAGAATCAATAATTCATATTCAAGTGTTATCCTCTTTTTCTTTTCTCATTAATAAACACAACTTTCAGTTGATATAATAAAATATTTATTGGTACAAATACTTAATCGAGCCACCGCCCGCCATCAGCAACTCCGTCGCGTTCCTGTTTCTGCCCTTGCTCTTACATTCGAATCCCCGTACAAGACAATAGCCTTATATGGAGTTACAGGAGGAGGAGCTATGGAGGAGTCTCTTGTCCGTGGCGCCATCTGTTGTCCTTTATAATGACATATAGTTTACACAAGCTGTAAATTATATTTATCTGTTATCATTAAATACTTAGAAAAAGAATCACTTAAAAAAAAAAAAAAAAAAAAAAAAAAAAAAAAAAAAACTACATAATTCTAAACGATTTTATAAAAAACAGAGAAAAGTAATTAAATAAAATATCACGTGAGAGAAATTTAAATAAACCAATACGAACATTCGAGATAGAAATGTGTTTTTAAAAAATTCTAATCAATAACAAACGTCGAAAGTGGTCCAGGGTATCGCTGACCGACACTCCCCAAAATAGTTGTCGTATATTTTAAGGGTAAAAAAAAATAAAAAATAAAACGAATGGTACTTTTTTTTTTCTTCTTCCAAAAACGATTAATTAAACTAAAGATTCTCAAATTATATCGAAAATAATAAATTTTATAGAAATAGAGACAAAGTCAAGAGTGTATAGAAAATAAATTAATAAATCAATAATTCCAACACTCGATTGAATATTTTTCACATAGCAAAATGTAAACAAATTCATGTGAAATAGAAACATTTTTATATTAATTTTTTGAAAAAAAAAAAAAAAAAAAAAAAAATTTTTTTTTTAATAATTTCGGATATAAATTTTTTGATTAATATTCTGCAAAATTCAAGATGCGTGTTGCTACCACCGATTGTACATATTTTCCTTCTTTTTTTTTTTCCATTGTAAGAGCGCAATTACTTTCAGTTTTTTATCGATACTGAATATCAGCCTCCTTTTTCTCCCAAATTCTTGTCTGTACTCATCGTTTCTCCCTTCGAGTTTTTTCACACCTTTCTGGAAGGGGTTTTCTGGTAACAATTCAACAAATTTTTGTATAGATGGCAAATATCGATTCAAATCTGCATCTTTTTTCAAATCTTTCAAATAACCTTTCGTTTCCACTACAGTATAACATTGTTTTTCTCCCATTGTTACCTCTTTATTATACAAGATTTATTATGATATATATAATATGCGCAAATTATACTTATATATATACATAAATTCGAATCATAATCATGTGATCATAAGTGATTTCTTCCTTTTTTATTATATATATTTTTTTATATATAATAAAAAAGGAAGAAATGACTTATGATTATAACCACTTAGAATTGACAAAAAGCTGCGCTTGGTGATTCGAACCCTTTACCTTCGGATTCGAAATTCGTTACTTTACCGACCAAGCTACGAGCGGCATGGAAACCTTTGCTTGTAACTTGTACTGTTCCTTGCTGATTTATTTTAATTTAATTTCTTTCATGAATCTTTTTTAAGTCAAAATGAGATTTTTCAAGGTAAATATGTCGTTTGGAATTCTAAAAATTTATTTTTTTTTATTTTTTTTTTTTCTTTAAGATTGCTGGTTTGCGTTTTGTTCTTATATTGAATTCTGCATTTCATAGGTGTCCTGTATATAGGCCCAGCAGATTAATAACTTATTTTCTTTCTGTAAATTTCTTTGCGAGTGAAATTGGCAAATGTCGCTTTTTTTTTTTTTCATCTCAAAATTATTTTAATATCGTTTATTAAGAAAAAGAAACAATAACTTAATGCACACTATAATTATTTATCAATAACTTGTAAAATACCGTCTGGGGTACTATTTACTGAATAATTTTGACAATAGTTATATCAGCGTAAAATTTCTTTAGTATTAAACAGAGAATAAATATATATATATATTTTTTCAAATTTAATGTTTTGATTTGTGGTGCCATCTATTTCATCAATAATTTTAAAAAATGCAGTGACGGTTTGTTACATATTTAAAATTAATATAAATTCCCAATTTGAATTTTATTTATGTCTTTTATTTCTAATAAAATGTAATACTTTAATAAATCTTCCAAATATTCTATTTGTATTGATTGATATATATATCTCGGTAAAAATTGACTTTAAGAAAAATAATGAGAAGCAGAAGCTTAACTAACTTTGGAAGATCACAAAATAAAGTTTTAAAAGAAATAAAAAAAATAATAAATTGGCTTCGCCGATATATAGCTCACCTATAAAATTTAGAACTTCCAGTAAGAACAAAACGCATAGCAGCAATCTTAAACAAACAAAGAAAGAAAAAGAATCAATAATTCATATTCAAGTGTTATCCTCTTTTTCTTTTCTCATTAATAAACACAACTTTCAGTTGATATAATAAAATATTTATTGGTACAAATACTTAATCGAGCCACCGCCCGCCATCAGCAACTCCGTCGCGTTCCTGTTTCTGCCCTTGCTCTTACATTCGAATCCCCGTACAAGACAATAGCCTTATATGGAGTTACAGGAGGAGGAGCTATGGAGGAGTCTCTTGTCCGTGGCGCCATCTGTTGTCCTTTATAATGACATATAGTTTACACAAGCTGTAAATTATATTTATCTGTTATCATTAAATACTTAGAAAAAGAATCACTTAAAAAAAAAAAAAAAAAAAAAAAAAAAAAAAAAAAAAAAAAACTACATAATTCTAAACGATTTTATAAAAAACAGAGAAAAGTAATTAAATAAAATATCACGTGAGAGAAATTTAAATAAACCAATACGAACATTCGAGATAGAAATGTGTTTTTAAAAAATTCTAATCAATAACAAACGTCGAAAGTGGTCCAGGGTATCGCTGACCGACACTCCCAAAATAGTTGTCGTATATTTTAAGGGTAAAAAAAAGAAATAAAAAATAAAACGAATGGTACTTTTTTTCTTCTTCCAAAAACGATTAATTAAACTAAAGATTCTCAAATTATATCGAAAATAATAAATTTTATAGAAATAGAGACAAAGTCAAGAGTGTATAGAAAATAAATTAATAAATCAATAATTCCAACACTCGATTGAATATTTTTCACATAGCAAAATGTAAACAAATTCATGTGAAATAGAAACATTTTTATATTAATTTAAAAAAAAAAAAAAAAAAAATTTTTTTTTTTTTAATAATTTCGGATATAAATTTTTTGATTAATATTCTGCAAAATTCAAGATGCGTGTTGCTACCACCGATTGTACATATTTTCCTTCTTTTTTTCCATTGTAAGAGCGCAATTACTTTCAGTTTTTTATCGATACTGAATATCAGCCTCCTTTTTCTCCCAAATTCTTGTCTGTACTCATCGTTTCTCCCTTCGAGTTTTTTCACACCTTTCTGGAAGGGGTTTTCTGGTAACAATTCAACAAATTTTTGTATAGATGGCAAATATCGATTCAAATCTGCATCTTTTTCAAATCTTTCAAATAACCTTTCGTTTCCACTACAGTATAACATTGTTTTTCTCCCATTGTTACCTCTTTATTATACAAGATTTATTATGATATATATAATATGCGCAAATTATACTTATATATATACATAAATTCGAATCATAATCATGTGATCATAAGTGATTTCTTCCTTTTTTATTATATATATTTTTTTATATATAATAAAAAAGGAAGAAATGACTTATGATTATAACCACTTAGAATTGACAAAAAAAGCTGCGCTTGGTGATTCGAACCCTTTACCTTCGGATTCGAAATTCGTTACTTTACCGACCAAGCTACGAGCGGCATGGAAACCTTTGCTTGTAACTTGTACTGTTCCTTGCTGATTTATTTTAATTTAATTTCTTTCATGAATCTTTTTTAAGTCAAAATGAGATTTTTCAAGGTAAATATGTCGTTTGGAATTCTAAAAATTTATTTTTTTATTTATTTTTTTTTCTTTAAGATTGCTGGTTTGCGTTTTGTTCTTATATTGAATTCTGCATTTCATAGGTGTCCTGTATATAGGCCCAGCAGATTAATAACTTATTTTCTTTCTGTAAATTTCTTTGCGAGTGAAATTGGCAAATGTCGCTTTTTTTTCATCTCAAAATTATTTTAATATCGTTTATTAAGAAAAAGAAACAATAACTTAATGCACACTATAATTATTTATCAATAACTTGTAAAATACCGTCTGGGGTACTATTTACTGAATAATTTTGACAATAGTTATATCAGCGTAAAATTTCTTTAGTATTAAACAGAGAATAAATATATATATATATTTTTTCAAATTTAATGTTTTGATTTGTGGTGCCATCTATTTCATCAATAATTTTAAAAAATGCAGTGACGGTTTGTTACATATTTAAAATTAATATAAATTCCCAATTTGAATTTTATTTATGTCTTTTATTTCTAATAAAATGTAATACTTTAATAAATCTTCCAAATATTCTATTTGTATTGATTGATATATATATCTCGGTAAAAATTGACTTTAAGAAAAATAATGAGAAGCAGAAGCTTAACTAACTTTGGAAGATCACAAAATAAAGTTTTAAAAGAAATAAAAAAAAAATAATAAATTGGCTTCGCCGATATATAGCTCACCTATAAAATTTAGAACTTCCAGTAAGAACAAAACGCATAGCAGCAATCTTAAACAAACAAAGAAAGAAAAAAAAGAATCAATAATTCATATTCAAGTGTTATCCTCTTTTTCTTTTCTCATTAATAAACACAACTTTCAGTTGATATAATAAAATATTTATTGGTACAAATACTTAATCGAGCCACCGCCCGCCATCAGCAACTCCGTCGCGTTCCTGTTTCTGCCCTTGCTCTTACATTCGAATCCCCGTACAAGACAATAGCCTTATATGGAGTTACAGGAGGAGGAGCTATGGAGGAGTCTCTTGTCCGTGGCGCCATCTGTTGTCCTTTATAATGACATATAGTTTACACAAGCTGTAAATTATATTTATCTGTTATCATTAAATACTTAGAAAAAGAATCACTTAAAAAAAAAAAAAAAAAAAAAAAAAAAAAAAAAACTACATAATTCTAAACGATTTTATAAAAAACAGAGAAAAGTAATTAAATAAAATATCACGTGAGAGAAATTTAAATAAACCAATACGAACATTCGAGATAGAAATGTGTTTTTAAAAAATTCTAATCAATAACAAACGTCGAAAGTGGTCCAGGGTATCGCTGACCGACACTCCCCAAAATAGTTGTCGTATATTTTAAGGGTAAAAAAAAGAAATAAAAAATAAAACGAATGGTACTTTTTTTCTTCTTCCAAAAACGATTAATTAAACTAAAGATTCTCAAATTATATCGAAAATAATAAATTTTATAGAAATAGAGACAAAGTCAAGAGTGTATAGAAAATAAATTAATAAATCAATAATTCCAACACTCGATTGAATATTTTTCACATAGCAAAATGTAAACAAATTCATGTGAAATAGAAACATTTTTATATTAATTTTTGAAAAAAAAAAAAAAAAAAAAAAAAAAAAAATTTTTTTTTTTAATAATTTCGGATATAAATTTTTTGATTAATATTCTGCAAAATTCAAGATGCGTGTTGCTACCACCGATTGTACATATTTTCCTTCTTTTTTTTTCCATTGTAAGAGCGCAATTACTTTCAGTTTTTTATCGATACTGAATATCAGCCTCCTTTTTCTCCCAAATTCTTGTCTGTACTCATCGTTTCTCCCTTCGAGTTTTTTCACACCTTTCTGGAAGGGGTTTTCTGGTAACAATTCAACAAATTTTTGTATAGATGGCAAATATCGATTCAAATCTGCATCTTTTTTCAAATCTTTCAAATAACCTTTCGTTTCCACTACAGTATAACATTGTTTTTCTCCCATTGTTACCTCTTTATTATACAAGATTTATTATGATATATATAATATGCGCAAATTATACTTATATATATACATAAATTCGAATCATAATCATGTGATCATAAGTGATTTCTTCCTTTTTTATTATATATATTTTTTTATATATAATAAAAAAGGAAGAAATGACTTATGATTATAACCACTTAGAATTGACAAAAAAAAAAGCTGCGCTTGGTGATTCGAACCCTTTACCTTCGGATTCGAAATTCGTTACTTTACCGACCAAGCTACGAGCGGCATGGAAACCTTTGCTTGTAACTTGTACTGTTCCTTGCTGATTTATTTTAATTTAATTTCTTTCATGAATCTTTTTTTTTTTTAAGTCAAAATGAGATTTTTCAAGGTAAATATGTCGTTTGGAATTCTAAAAATTTATTTTTTTTTTTTTTTTTTTTTTTAAGATTGCTGGTTTGCGTTTTGTTCTTATATTGAATTCTGCATTTCATAGGTGTCCTGTATATAGGCCCAGCAGATTAATAACTTATTTTCTTTCTGTAAATTTCTTTGCGAGTGAAATTGGCAAATGTCGCTTTTTTTTTTTTTCATCTCAAAATTATTTTAATATCGTTTATTAAGAAAAAGAAACAATAACTTAATGCACACTATAATTATTTATCAATAACTTGTAAAATACCGTCTGGGGTACTATTTACTGAATAATTTTGACAATAGTTATATCAGCGTAAAATTTCTTTAGTATTAAACAGAGAATAAATATATATATATATTTTTTTTCAAATTTAATGTTTTGATTTGTGGTGCCATCTATTTCATCAATAATTTTAAAAAATGCAGTGACGGTTTGTTACATATTTAAAATTAATATAAATTCCCAATTTGAATTTTATTTATGTCTTTTATTTCTAATAAAATGTAATACTTTAATAAATCTTCCAAATATTCTATTTGTATTGATTGATATATATATCTCGGTAAAAATTGACTTTAAGAAAAATAATGAGAAGCAGAAGCTTAACTAACTTTGGAAGATCACAAAATAAAGTTTTAAAAGAAATAAAAAAAATAATAAATTGGCTTCGCCGATATATAGCTCACCTATAAAATTTAGAACTTCCAGTAAGAACAAAACGCATAGCAGCAATCTTAAACAAACAAAGAAAGAAAAAGAATCAATAATTCATATTCAAGTGTTATCCTCTTTTTCTTTTCTCATTAATAAACACAACTTTCAGTTGATATAATAAAATATTTATTGGTACAAATACTTAATCGAGCCACCGCCCGCCATCAGCAACTCCGTCGCGTTCCTGTTTCTGCCCTTGCTCTTACATTCGAATCCCCGTACAAGACAATAGCCTTATATGGAGTTACAGGAGGAGGAGCTATGGAGGAGTCTCTTGTCCGTGGCGCCATCTGTTGTCCTTTATAATGACATATAGTTTACACAAGCTGTAAATTATATTTATCTGTTATCATTAAATACTTAGAAAAAGAATCACTTAAAAAAAAAAAAAAAAAAAAAAAAAAAAAAAAACTACATAATTCTAAACGATTTTATAAAAAACAGAGAAAAGTAATTAAATAAAATATCACGTGAGAGAAATTTAAATAAACCAATACGAACATTCGAGATAGAAATGTGTTTTTAAAAAATTCTAATCAATAACAAACGTCGAAAGTGGTCCAGGGTATCGCTGACCGACACTCCCCAAAATAGTTGTCGTATATTTTAAGGGTAAAAAAAGAAATAAAAAATAAAACGAATGGTACTTTTTTTCTTCTTCCAAAAACGATTAATTAAACTAAAGATTCTCAAATTATATCGAAAATAATAAATTTTATAGAAATAGAGACAAAGTCAAGAGTGTATAGAAAATAAATTAATAAATCAATAATTCCAACACTCGATTGAATATTTTTCACATAGCAAAATGTAAACAAATTCATGTGAAATAGAAACATTTTTATATTAATTTTTGAAAAAAAAAAAAAAAAAAAAAAAATTTTTTTAATAATTTCGGATATAAATTTTTTGATTAATATTCTGCAAAATTCAAGATGCGTGTTGCTACCACCGATTGTACATATTTTCCTTCTTTTTTTTTTTCCATTGTAAGAGCGCAATTACTTTCAGTTTTTTATCGATACTGAATATCAGCCTCCTTTTTCTCCCAAATTCTTGTCTGTACTCATCGTTTCTCCCTTCGAGTTTTTTCACACCTTTCTGGAAGGGGTTTTCTGGTAACAATTCAACAAATTTTTGTATAGATGGCAAATATCGATTCAAATCTGCATCTTTTTCAAATCTTTCAAATAACCTTTCGTTTCCACTACAGTATAACATTGTTTTTCTCCCATTGTTACCTCTTTATTATACAAGATTTATTATGATATATATAATATGCGCAAATTATACTTATATATATACATAAATTCGAATCATAATCATGTGATCATAAGTGATTTCTTCCTTTTTTTTTATATATATTTTTTTATATATAATAAAAAAGGAAGAAATGACTTATGATTATAACCACTTAGAATTGACAAAAAAGCTGCGCTTGGTGATTCGAACCCTTTACCTTTGGATTCGAAATTCGTTACTTTACCGACCAAGCTACGAGCGGCATGGAAACCTTTGCTTGTAACTTGTACTGTTCCTTGCTGATTTATTTTAATTTAATTTCTTTCATGAATCTTTTTTAAGTCAAAATGAGATTTTTCAAGGTAAATATGTCGTTTGGAATTCTAAAAATTTATTTTTTTATTTATTTTTTTTTCTTTAAGATTGCTGGTTTGCGTTTTGTTCTTATATTGAATTCTGCATTTCATAGGTGTCCTGTATATAGGCCCAGCAGATTAATAACTTATTTTCTTTCTGTAAATTTCTTTGCGAGTGAAATTGGCAAATGTCGCTTTTTTTCATCTCAAAATTATTTTAATATCGTTTATTAAGAAAAAGAAACAATAACTTAATGCACACTATAATTATTTATCAATAACTTGTAAAATACCGTCTGGGGTACTATTTACTGAATAATTTTGACAATAGTTATATCAGCGTAAAATTTCTTTAGTATTAAACAGAGAATAAATATATATATATATTTTTTTCAAATTTAATGTTTTGATTTGTGGTGCCATCTATTTCATCAATAATTTTAAAAATGCAGTGACGGTTTGTTACATATTTAAAATTAATATAAATTCCCAATTTGAATTTTATTTATGTCTTTTATTTCTAATAAAATGTAATACTTTAATAAATCTTCCAAATATTCTATTTGTATTGATTGATATATATATCTCGGTAAAAATTGACTTTAAGAAAAATAATGAGAAGCAGAAGCTTAACTAACTTTGGAAGATCACAAAATAAAGTTTTAAAAGAAATAAAAAAATAATAAATTGGCTTCGCCGATATATAGCTCACCTATAAAATTTAGAACTTCCAGTAAGAACAAAACGCATAGCAGCAATCTTAAACAAACAAAGAAAGAAAAAGAATCAATAATTCATATTCAAGTGTTATCCTCTTTTTCTTTTCTCATTAATAAACACAACTTTCAGTTGATATAATAAAATATTTATTGGTACAAATACTTAATCGAGCCACCGCCCGCCATCAGCAACTCCGTCGCGTTCCTGTTTCTGCCCTTGCTCTTACATTCGAATCCCCGTACAAGACAATAGCCTTATATGGAGTTACAGGAGGAGGAGCTATGGAGGAGTCTCTTGTCCGTGGCGCCATCTGTTGTCCTTTATAATGACATATAGTTTACACAAGCTGTAAATTATATTTATCTGTTATCATTAAATACTTAGAAAAAGAATCACTTAAAAAAAAAAAAAAAAAAAAAAAAAAAAAAAAAAAACTACATAATTCTAAACGATTTTATAAAAACAGAGAAAAGTAATTAAATAAAATATCACGTGAGAGAAATTTAAATAAACCAATACGAACATTCGAGATAGAAATGTGTTTTTAAAAAATTCTAATCAATAACAAACGTCGAAAGTGGTCCAGGGTATCGCTGACCGACACTCCCAAAATAGTTGTCGTATATTTTAAGGGTAAAAAAAAATAAAAAATAAAACGAATGGTACTTTTTTTTTCTTCCAAAAACGATTAATTAAACTAAAGATTCTCAAATTATATCGAAAATAATAAATTTTATAGAAATAGAGACAAAGTCAAGAGTGTATAGAAAATAAATTAATAAATCAATAATTCCAACACTCGATTGAATATTTTTCACATAGCAAAATGTAAACAAATTCATGTGAAATAGAAACATTTTTATATTAATTTTTTTGAAAAAAAAAAAAAAAAAAATTTTTTTTTAATAATTTCGGATATAAATTTTTTGATTAATATTCTGCAAAATTCAAGATGCGTGTTGCTACCACCGATTGTACATATTTTCCTTCTTTTTTTTTTTTTTCCATTGTAAGAGCGCAATTACTTTCAGTTTTTTATCGATACTGAATATCAGCCTCCTTTTTCTCCCAAATTCTTGTCTGTACTCATCGTTTCTCCCTTCGAGTTTTTCACACCTTTCTGGAAGGGGTTTTCTGGTAACAATTCAACAAATTTTTGTATAGATGGCAAATATCGATTCAAATCTGCATCTTTTTCAAATCTTTCAAATAACCTTTCGTTTCCACTACAGTATAACATTGTTTTTCTCCCATTGTTACCTCTTTATTATACAAGATTTATTATGATATATATAATATGCGCAAATTATACTTATATATATACATAAATTCGAATCATAATCATGTGATCATAAGTGATTTCTTCCTTTTTTATTATATATATTTTTTTATATATAATAAAAAAGGAAGAAATGACTTATGATTATAACCACTTAGAATTGACAAAAAAATCTGCGCTTGGTGATTCGAACCCTTTACCTTTGGATTCGAAATTCGTTACTTTACCGACCAAGCTACGAGCGGCATCGAAACTTTTGCTTGTAACTTGTACTGTTCTTGTTGATTTATTTTAATTTAATTTCTTTCATGAATCTTTTTTTTTAGGTCAAAATGAGATTTTTCAAGGTAAATATGTCGTTTGGAATTTAAAAAAAAATTATATTTTTTTTTTTTGATTTATTTGATTTTATTCTCTTTCATAAACTATTTTTATTTGTTTCCTTAAATTTTTCACTTAGCTTTCTTATCAATAATATTTATTTAAATTTCTTTCACGAGCTAATAAGTGAATGACACAAAATTGTCGTAAAGGTCGTTTGGCAAAGGCCAAGAAAATAGGTATGAAATAATTGTTCCAAATAATAAAATAGGTATGAAACACTTCATTTAAAATCAAAATGCTTTCAAAATATTTTTATTCTAAATAATAAAACATATAAAACACTTCATTTAAAATCAAAACGATTTCAAAATTCAAAACATTGTATTTAAACATAAATTGGTCAAAAACACTTCATTTAAACACAAAGTAGTCAAACGGATTTCAGTGGAAAACAGGCTGATATAGAGTTTAACATGGATTCAAAGCAATCTCTTTTTTCTTTCTCCTGATGCTGTCGCCATATGAATTCTGATAAATTAGATGCCAAATGATGTCTCGCTGTCCCCCCTATGTCTCTTGTTCCTCCATTTTGCACTTCTCCACATTCTCTCAACTATTTGTGTATGAACTCCTGTATCAGGATCAATAAAATTGTATTTATGATTAATTTTAGCATGCAGGAAGCCTTCTATTTCTATTCTATTGGTTTGGTAACCTTTCCAACTGTCAGAATAAATCTTGTTCTGCTTCTGGCAAATCCCAAATACGCATTTTCGTAGCACTACAAAATGGCGTCAAAACTCAGCAAATCTGCAGCCGTTATATTGGCGCCACTTAAAAGCGCCAAGTCTGTCGCCAAGGTGCCGTTAATACGTAAGTACCTTTTTTCATCTCAGAATTATTTTCATATCGCTTATTAAGAATAATAATCAATAACTTAATGCAGACTTTAATTATTTATCAACAACTTGTAAAATACCGACTGTGGAACTATTTTCTGAGTAATTTTGACAATGGTTCTATCAGCGTAAAAATTTCTTTAGTATGTATTAAACAGAGAATAAATAATTTTTTTTTTTTTTTTCAAATTTAATGCTTTGGTGTAAAAATTTTAATTTGTAAAAACTTTTATCCAATAACAAACGTCGAAAGTGGTCCAGGAAATTCCTAACCCACACTCCCCAAAATAGTTGCCATATATTTTAAGGGTAAATTAAAAAAATCTTATTTTGTTTTTTGGTGGTTTTAGATATTTAACAAGGTAATAAATGAAAAAGGGGCACACAAAACACGTTAGTTGTAGAGAAAAATTCAGCACTTTTAGAAATTAAAAAAAAATTGTGAAGAAATGGAAAAATGTGCATAGTGGTGTAGAGAATTTAAAATATTAGTATAATTTAATTTAAATTTAATGCATTTATTAGAAATAGTTATTTTAGAATCATTATTAAAGTTATATATGACATCAAATTATTTATTCTATTTGTTACCTAAATCACAATAGATGGCGCCACGATAAAAATTATTTGATCGTATGAAAATTATTTTTGAACTGTTGAAACTGTTAATATTCCATTGTTAAGATAAAAATTGTTTTTTAAAAATATAATCATTATATTAAATATATAAATTATTTTTTAACAAAAGTTAAACTGAAAATTTCTTTGATGGAATGAAATCAAATATTGCTCTTTCATAAGAAATTAGCATTTTTTTTTTTTTTATCTTTATCAATTTAGTTAAATATTAAGTCTATTAAATTCACTTTAATTATAATTATACT
The DNA here is from genome assembly GCA_021605095.1 of Caerostris extrusa. Classification (NCBI taxonomy): domain Eukaryota; kingdom Metazoa; phylum Arthropoda; class Arachnida; order Araneae; family Araneidae; genus Caerostris; species Caerostris extrusa. The sequence continues at coordinate 117,267 of BPLR01006897.1, read as the reverse complement.
GAGGGGGAGGAAATGGGGGCCCTGATGGCCAAGTGGCTTGCGCTATGGCGCTCGGTACCACATGCTTCGAATGCCGGTAGTGCCATGGATGTTTGAAGTAGTTCGGGATCCACTTTAAACCGTAGATAACAATCTAATAGGATCGTAAAGCGTTGAGTCGGGGTGTAGAATTACTCGCTTCCATAACATATCTTCGCTACATGTGCCCTTGGGTAGTGCTAAATGAGTAACAGTGGTGCAGCCCTTGCTTAAGTATGGCGCAAAGATTAACTGCCTCTGTATTGCCAGCTGCATTAGATCAACAACATAATTATACTATTAAATTCATATTTAAATTTCAAAAATTCTGAGAGCAATTGTTAATATGCTTTTCGAATCGCCCCTCACTACAAATCAGTCAGTATAAAGAGGCACGACAGTAGGTATTGCCAGATATATGTAAGGAGTAGTTACAATTTTGGTAAAAAAAATTTGGAATTTCCATAGAATAATAGCTTATTGACTGTCAGATAATTTGTAGTCATTCATTAAACCAAATCACTTTAAGAAATTATGCCTTTTATTAATCTTATACGTATTAACATGCACACAGTTTATACTCCAAGATAATAAAAAGTTAATTACTATTCAAAAGTCCAATACAAAATATGTGCAATTTGTAATATATCTAAAACAAATATTATAAAAATCTCAGACTATTAAATATTCTTAAATTAAAGCAAATACACAACATAAGTATGCAATTATATGAAAACGTGCACAAGATATATAAACATATTTTCAAACTGGCTACAAAGTACTTTTCATTATATAAATAAGAATTTAAACTTGGCAATTTTTTTTTTTTTTTTATTTTTCGAAGACTTAATTTTCTTATTTATTACTTTAATATGGTTCTCAATAAAAACATTAGCTGAAATATACAAACAAAATCATAGATTAATAACTTTAAAATATACATAAATTTGGACAATGATGTTCAACATCAAATTCTAAAAGCCATTTTTAATTACCTCTGTCGATAATAGTTGAATATTTTTTAAAATTTCGCATTAATTGTTCAAAATTCTACTGCACATCAAGATTCTTATTTGAAACAAATAATGTGTAATAATTAAAACCAACAAATAAAAACACAAGTATAAAAACAACTACAAAACCCAAATAATATTTTTTTAAACTTTTTTTGAAGTTATTTAACATTAACTATTTCAGCACAAAATCCAATAAGTATCAATGTACTGACCGTGTTATTTGTAATCAATGCGAAAGATGATTTCCATCCAAAAGTTCGTTAAAATAGCACGTTTGAAACTTTCATGCAAATAACCAATTATTAGTAAAATAGTTGGCGTTCATAGATCTTTAAATTATCATTGTGAAAAATGTTGTAATAAAATCAGGTTTGTTTTTTTTTCTAATGCAATTGGCAAATACTTAGACTGCTATCTTTTATGCCATAAGGGGGTTGCACCGACATTACTCACTTGGCACCTACCCCGCGGGGCGCGTGTAACTTGAAGATAAGCCGATGCTACCGAAGAAACCGGTGTTACCGAGAGCCAGAGCGCTAGCCACTGGCCATCACGCCTGGTAATAAAATTAATAATCAAGGAAATTTGATACATATGTTCAAAATTCATAAAAATAAACCATCAGAAGGAAAAAATTGTCATTCATTGAAAATTCAGATTAGTAGTAAAAATTTTAGAAAAAGAAAGAAAACACTGGTGGTTTTTTTATTTGCCAGGTTTATTAGAGAATGTAAATATCATAAAAAAAAACACTTGAAATGGCAAACCATCTAATGCTGTCATTTTACTTATAATTTTATCCAAATTATCTTTTTTTTTTTTTTTTTTTTTTCAAAAAATCTAAAATCCCCGATGGCTTGGGCTTAGAAACTGTGCTTCAGTTTGTATCTTCAAAGCAATTAGATTCTTTCCTCTTTAATAAATTTGTATCATGTTTATTTTTTAAATGTGTATGGAGTCCGCTGTACTTTCTCCATTCAATTTGATAACTCTTGAACATTTTTTACATTGTGCCACCATATTATTTTCATCATATAAATAATGAAACAAAACCGAAGTATTATCAACTGATTTTTTATGTTCTTTAAAGTTATTCTTATTCATTATTATGGGGTATTATTTATGAGTATATATATATAATAAATCTGAAAATATTGGGAACTCTAAAGTATGATATGCAAATACAATATGAATAACACACACTCACCAATTTAATACTTTTTCATAACTACAACCATGTTTTCACAGATAAGAATTCTGAATAATAATTCACAGATAAGAATAAGAATTCTAATTTCTAGTAAATACCGAAAACCGGTACTTAAACTTGTGAATACCGGTATTACAAAAATTGTACAAATGGCTCAAAATACCGGTATTCGGTATTGCAATCCCTAATAACGATATATGTACACATACCATATCATATCAAATTTCCGGTTTTTAAACAAATTCTTGGAATAAAATTTATATTTATTGCCTTGTGTTATGATGCTTAAAAATGTAACTGATATATATTATCATGGAAATAACTCTTTGAAAAAATTACTTAAAAATTAAATACACCCAACAAATAAATTTTAATAAGATATAAATTATTTTGTTATTTATATAAAAATATATATTATAATATATGTTAATATATGTATTATAATAAAAGAATAAATTAATAAAATCTTCAAAACGACACCCAAGTCGCTGAGGCCAATCAAGGTAGTTCTCAAAGGGTTGCCAGTAGACACTTCCCCCAGAAGATCGAAGATGAGCTCAAGGAAATATTTCCTAACGTTAAAATTACACAGTTCAAATCAAGAGCCAAAACCACCATTCCTGTCTGGCAAACTACATTGCTTAGACTTAAAGAAAATGTTAAAATTTTTCTAATCGCCTACTCTACCCTCACGATAAGAGTAGGAACATTCCACAGGAAGCCTGGGGCAACTCAGTGCTTTAATTGTAATAAATTCCATCATGGGAGCACTAATTGAGGATCCAAGCCAAGATGCCTCAAGTGCAGAGGTCCTCACTTCATCAAGAATTTACACATCACCAGCCTTATGGAATAACCCACATGTATTAACTGTGAAAAGCAAGGCCATTTCGTGCCATGAAAAGGCTGCGTTATGTTCCCCAAAGCCACTGCAAGGATGAAAGTAGTGACCACTGAATCATTCTCTCAGATATAAACCAAAAATCTAAAGTGCAGTAATACCTAAGTAAAGGTCAAAAGAGGTAAGACTTAATTTCTTCAAATTCAAAAGCACATCCAAAAGGTGTCATGGTCTGGATGGATACATTAGCAAATGGAAATACTAAACACATTTTGTACAACCAAGAACTAAAAATAAATTAAAATACTACATTCAAAAATTTTGAAGCCTTTTTGAAAGAGGATTCTGTCAATATGTATCCAAATGATGACGGAATTTTTCATCAACACTGGCACCTTAGCTTACTACTAAAACAACATTGAAATTCCTCAACGAGGAGATAGTGCAATTCACAAAGTCTTATGAGTGAATACCAAGCAATCCAGATGCTGCACCATGTGATTATTTTTTGTAGGGTTTTCACAAAAAATAACTATACGAAAAGAAAGTTTCAACCCTGAAAGGATTTAAGAAGCTATTTGAGAAGAAATGAAAATTCCTAAAAATTATTCTACATGCATTGAAAATGGTCATGTAGATAAATCCCCTATGCCAAAAGTTGTCATAATTGTCACTGCTAATTTTTGCATGAGTGTTAAAAATGAGAATGCATCAAAATTGATTTAATAAAAGTTATAAAAAAAAAATTTATTTTGTTAGTATTAAAAATTTATAACAATTCTTTTATTGAAATCAAATAGATTCATATGATGTATGTACATTAAATGTTGAGAAATATAGTTAAATACAAGTCTATATTGAATGCACAAAAAAAAAAAAAAAAAAAAAACTGCTGTAAATTTACTAAAATCTATCAACATATTTATTAAGTTTTATATATTCAATATTTTATATGGCAAATATTTGTTAAAAAAAAATCATACATATAAATATGAGACGAGGCTTGTTTCTCTTCAAAGCAAATGAGTGTTAACATATAGAGTTTAATGATGGCATGAAAATAATAATGAATTTTGTAAAAATCATAAATATAAATATGTAGTAAAAATTTTTTATAGCTTTTTTTCCCAAAAAAATTATGAATAATCCATAACATTTTTGGTAAAGTTAACTTTATATTAATTGTATGACATCCCTTTTAATTAAAAAAAACACAAATTATACCAAGTAAATGAAAATGAACCTCTTAAATATCTTTACTAAATTATTAGCATGCGACCATTGATATATAAAAAATTTACATCAAACAGCCTGAAAAAAGATATATATATAGCTTTTTTTTCTTTTATCTATATTTCACTCTCTCTCTATATATATACATACTCTTCCAATAACTATTTAATTATTCCCAAACAGTAATGGCCAAGCTACACGGTGGCAGAAATTTTATTAACAAAGCCTTTTTTCACATTTGGCTTGTTTGTTCGAAGCAGATGAGTGTTAATACATAATGAAGGATGAAAATAATAAAATAAATATAAAAGCCAGAAAATAAAAAATGTATTTTTCATTCCTTTATTACACTGCAATATCCATTCAATACAATTTATGTTATTATACATAAATTATACTGAATTGTTTACACTAAAAACTTAATGCCTTTACTGGATTTTTCTACTCTTAAGTGTAAAATATATTAAATAATACAACTCTTATAAGAGAGAAACACAAATATAGATTTTGGCATGGTGGTACTTCACCTAATGCAAAAGCTTGTGCTTCTAAAAAGATTTCAAAAATGGGGTGACCAATCAAACTTCTCATATAAAAAAAAACCATATTCAGAATAAAACATCTATTTGAATTTCCTGTACTTGCTATCATTAATTAGGACTATAATTTTTTAAAAATCCTTTATTTTACATATCCAAAGCCATCAAAATTTAAAAATAAATTTTTGAGTTAATTTATAAATATAAGAAATTTAATAAAAATCTTTCAAAAATTTGTATCATCAGTATTCATCAATATTTTTCTTTCTAATGCAGCTGGCAAAACACTTAGACATGGACGTCTTGGATGCATTAAGGGAAGCGCTGCACTTTGCATTACCCAGGGGGCGGTATTTATCAATATATAATAGTTTATTTGAGATTGCATAACATTATGTTTAATGTATACTCATTTTATGTATTAAATTTCAAATTATTCATTCGTTCAATTTTGTTTTTATGTTTTCAATAAAAAAAAAAAATGTTTTTAATGTATTCAATGAAACCATATAGTTTATATATTATATTACAACATCTCACTATATCATGCTTGATGGGAAGCAAAGAAAAAGAGTGAAAAAAAAAATGAAAGAAAGAAGTAATTAATGACTTCATCTGGGTTTAAATGTTAGTAAAGTTTTTTTTTTATAGTATTAATTTGGAATTAATGAATGGCATTTGAAAGTGAGAGATATAATTTTAACTGCCAAAGTTACAAATAAAGAATTATTATGTACTACACCTTGGCTTTTAATATATGTTGACATTTACAACCGAAATAAAAATATGCAATGTAATGAAAGGCAATTGCAATTACTTTATGAAGGAATGCTCAATTTCCTACTCAATTGAAGGATTGCACAAGTCTTAAGACAAGATAGAAAACAAAGTCGGTAACTATTCAGATTTTTTTACATGATGATACTTATATATGAATTAGTAACAATAATCAAAGGTATCTAAATATTTCTCCCTCTTTACATGCAGAACAGTAGTTAAAATAGATAAGCAATTTTTTTAAGCAAATGTTGTTTTGTTACGCATATTTTTGAATATTACTATTCTACAGCTATTTATATCTTTTAGCTTAGAAAATTTTTAAAAATTGGCAGATTTTCCAAGATTTTTACTTATTTATTAAATGACACATCAACTAATAAACATTTGTGTTTCAGGTGAAAGTGATTTTATTTTATTAATATTACATTTTACACGAGTGCATACATTACACACTACACACACACACACTACAATAGATAGGTATCTGCTTGAAGCAAAGAAACATAATATAATTTTGATAAATTTTATTTAATAACAGAAGTTTCTGATATATATAAATAGTACTAAGAGAATAAAATTGCAGTACATTAAAGAAAATACAAAAATCAGAAGTGCATATTTACAATTCATAGGGAATTTAATCTATAGCAATCACAACAAAAATGTTCAAATTGATGAAAATTGAAGGAGCTAAAAATAAAAAGTAAGCCATTTCTTTATTATATAGTATGCTATACACATTGAGAAATTAATATATTTTAGAAAAAATGCATTGATATGAAAAATTTGTCCATTTCCATTAAATGATGCAGTATTTTTACCTAATAGTTGATCAGTTGGCAAAGGATAATGTTAAATGATTTTTTCTAGAAAAACACATTTATATGAAAAACTTGCCCATTTTCATTAAATGATTCAGTATCTTGATCGAGCGGTGGATCAGTTGGCAAAGGGCCTACTAAGGCGGCCATACTAAGATGAGCATAGTCAGGAAGAGGGTCTAAATACATCACAAGCGCATCCATATCATGCCGAGGTCGAAAGTGCGTTTTTGAAGCACATCTGATGCACAAAGGGCCGCCTTCTATTATATTACCATTAGCCTGAAAAAAAAAAAAAAATTTTTTTTGAAGATAAAAAAAAAAAAAAAAAAAAAAAAAAAAAAACAGGCAACATTAAATAGTATTGCTCCAAAAAGTTATTATTTTTTTATTATAAGCGGGTAAAATTCTAATTCTGTTAGATAATACTTATAATAATCATTTTATTAGGTTATCTATTTAAATAATATAGTTCATAAACAAATTGATAAATAGAGCAATTATGAACTCAAAATTATTCTTTAAAACAACAAACATAAAAGTAATGTTTCTACCAACACAATGAATAAAATAGGCAACATTTATTTTTTAAATAGAATTTAATAAATAAACATTCTAATAAATAATGCATATAGTAATCTATAATATTTTTAATTAATACTGGCATACAGGCTTCTGAAACCTAATTCATTGTTCAGTTTTCTTGATTAATTCAGAACAAATTTAAAATCCTCCATAATCTATAGAAAGGGATTGAACTTCATAGACAATCTGTAAAAGTAGGCAACTATAAAAATTTAAAATAGTATTAAACTCACCAAAATTAATTCCCGTCGAACTAAAGTTAAAGCAGTATGTGGATTGAATTCAGTAGAGCAGCTTACACAAAGTAATGGATTTTCCTTGGTTTTCACTCGAGTAGTTCTTACAGGATATTCAAATTTTTCCTAAAAAAAATAAATAAAGTTTACATTTAAAATTCATAATTTCTTATTACACTTAAAATGTTACGTGCATCGATCAAGAAGTACTTTTTCCAAGATGTGATCGCATTTAAATAGAAGAAATTAAGCATATAATATGTGCTATATGGTACTAAATAGTCAAACAAACTTAATAGCTAAAAAAATTCACACACATATTCTGCAGTTCAAAAATTTTTGTTGCAACAAGAAGATTTCTAATTTCTCATGGTGCCCATTCCTCTAAAAGCAGATTTTATTTTAACAAATTAAAGAAACTATCAATACAGAATAATGATGAATGAACGTCAGCATAAAATTTTGTTGATAAGTATTACTTCTGATACTTATAGTAAATAGTACACATAATTCAATCTAATATGACATCTATTCATTAATTTTTAAAATATTGAGTAATAAAATTTAAAATTTACTTTTTTTTTAATTTCATGAGCATGAATAAAACCTCTTACAATTTTTAAAGATGTGTAAAATTGATGAGGGGAAATATTATGTTGGTGGACAATCTAAGCAGATTTTATTTGCATTATTGAAATATCAATGACACTAGGACAGTTTAATTAAAATAATGAAGGCAAGAAAATGAAAAAATTGATTAAGATTCTACTATATTTGAATGGAATTCAAGGAATCAATAATTTCTTCATGGATGAAAAGAAATCAAAATATAAATTTCATTCTGTTATTTAATATACATTTTTATCTTATAGAAACCAAAAATAATATTCTTTAATTAGTGGATTTGCTTTTAACATTTATATGAAATATCAGTTTAAACATAGTTCTTTAAATCAGAGATTCCATGAACGGTTTAATTAAGATTATTGCATACTTGCTAACTTTTTTAAAAACTTCATGCATAAAATGTTTATAAGATTTTGTAATGTTACAATTATAATTTACGTGATATTAATATTGTTAATGTTCGGCAATCAAAAACAATTATTTTAAACAAAAGATATCAATATTGAAAATAGACTACTTTTCAACATAAAACTTATTATTGATGGTATGTACATATATATATTTAGATTGAATACAAACATAAAAGTAAAGAATTTACCTGTGCTCCTAAACAGGCTTTCAGCAACTGATCAGAAAGAATCAGTGATTTTTTGGCTCGAGTCACAGCAACATACATAATACTATTTTCTTCACATTTGTGTCTAGCTATAAATTTAATAAAAATAAAAGATGAAAATTCAAGTTTTTCTTAGCCAAAAAAATTATTTTCAACTTTACAATTATCAAATAAAATAGATTTGGTTAAAAAATTGAGTACATATAATAAACAAAATTAATTTAAATTACAACTATCAAAAATAAAAGAAATAAATGCATAATTTATTAACAAAATCCTTATCAAATAGTTTTTTGATTATTTCAATGCCACTTTTCCTAGTCAAAGTTGCCAACTCCCTAACAGCAGAAGATATTTATAAAATAAACAACTTCCTCTGTATTAAGATATTGGTAGAGAAATACAGAAGAACTAATGCTGACTGTCAATGCTGTAGGTGCTGCGGATTTCATAATAGCAGTGAAGCCTGCTATTTCGCAACCAGTTGTGTACTTTATGTAGAAAGCCACAATATTACAGAATGCACTCTTCTTCCACTGAAAATCTGTATCAACAGTTCAGAGGAACACACAACCTACTGGTGCCAATACCTGAGATTCCACCCTCCCCCAAACAACAAAGGCAAGAGAAATTATCCCTAACCATCTAAACAGCTAACCAAAGCTAATAGCCAACCACATGTCACGAAAATCCTTCCAAATCAACTCAACAAATCCTCACAAATTACTCTGCATCTAGAAGATATGCAGATCCTTCTTATAACCTATTTTAAGAAAGCATTATTGCAGGTTAGAAATGATTAACTGACTGAAAGTTATTCCAGCATAAATTCTACCAGCTTTGATCTAATGAAGCAGATTATTTCACTTATGCACCAAGAAAGTATAAATGGCCCACTATTAAAGCTTTTAGAGCATCACTCTCAGCCCTCAAGACAGCGAAGACTATATCAAGAAATCATGCATCATTTTAGAGCATTATGGTGATTTAATATTTAAATTACTCCTAAACCCAAACATTGAGTTTCTTACCAGCAAACCAAACCAGCTTTCTCCACTTTTCTTCTTTAAGTTTTATCGCACTGAACTCTGAAACCCTCCCAGTCCTCGCTGTCTTCTTCCTACTGGACAAAGTCATATCCATTGTGCAAAGATATTTTTTCTCCCAAGCATTTAATTATTCCTTTTCTGTCATGTTATTCTTATGTTAACTTTTCTTAATTATTAAGTTTTTATTTTAGAAATTATGGAGCTGGAGGTAAGGGACTAAGTTACTAGGTACTACATTAGTGCCCTCTGAACTGCTGCTGAAACCATATAAACAGAGGTTTGTAGCGGGACATTGGAAATAGTGTATGGTTATCTACTAGTGGTAATGTAGGTGAAACGTAACTATGTCTCTTCAACGAAAGAGGACAACATTTAAACACCTTTACATAGTTGATGGTATTTTTTGATAGGGCCAGTAAAAATAAGTGTTATGAAAACAGGCATTACTTCAGTTAAGGGATTGATTCTCACATGGAAAACCTCTTTTTATGCAAGATGGACCTCCTGCCATACTGCTCTCATAATGTAAAAACTTTCTTACAACAAGAGAATGTACATTTTTTACCTTGGCCTGGAAATTCAATGAATTTATGGTGTTGTAAATAAATTTATGGTGTTTGTAAAAAGGAATTGGCAAAGAATATAATAATCACAAAAGCCAAATTCATTGAAAGGATTATTTACATCCGCAATAAATAACCAAGTATCAACAGTATGCCAAAAAGAAACAAGGCCCGAAACACAATAAAAGATGGCCCGACTAAATATTAAAATAAAATTACTATTACTTTCTTAATATTCAATTATAAAAATAGTGTTTCACAACATTTAAACTTTTTTCATAATAAGATACTTAGATACAATTTCAGAAACAAAAATAATGAAAGAGGTACTTCATTTAATAAATTTTATTCTTTAAAATGTGTAGTGTATCTAATAATTTGGCCAGGATCATCTATAAAAGGAAATGCAATCCTCAAAAAAAAAAATTTTTTTTCCTATACATACAGCACGAAAAAAAAAAGGTTCTTTTAAAAATCTTGTCTTTTTTGAAGATTATCATTTCAGTAAATGTTTCAGAGAAAAACCGTTAATTAGGGCAATTAAGTTCATTAAAATGAAAAATAATTAGTTTTGACAAAAAAAAAAAAAAGAAAGACAAAACAGAAAATTAATTAATTATCAAAACATGAAAAGCCAAATTGAAGAAAAGTCTATAAATCTAAAATAGGCATGTACTACACCAATAAAATGGTTAAAACAAACAAAAAAATTTTTTTTACTTACTTCTATGAAGGAAATCAATGTCAATTGAAAGAAAAAAATCATTGGTAAGACAAACTGTATCAAATTCTAATCCTTTTGATTTGTGAGCAGTTGTGAAAAACAACATCTGTTGATAAAAAAAAATACAATTATTACACATCACACAACAGTTGAAAATAATGCTCCACATTTAAACGTTAAATATTTAAAGCCAATTTTTTTTTTTTAATACACACAAATTTTTAAATATCTTTGATTACAAACTGCAATAAAAAATTTTTACAATTCATCAAAAAAACATTTTTTTTTTTTTTTTTTTTTTTTTTTTAAGCAATTAGCGTGTTTCTAAAAATTTTTTATTTGATCCATTCAGTAAACACAACTTTCCAAATAAGCTACTGAAATGTTCATCCTTTTAGTGGAAACAAGATTACAATTGATATTTTTCTTTCACTCATGTTTCATATAAAATATCAAGGGTATTTTGTGTTTATGTTTTGGACACACAGATGGTGTTTCATTTTTCTGAATTTTATAATGTTAAAAAATCTGCGACAAACAGGAAAAATAAAAGTAATAGATCATCAGGAGAAATAAAACAAAAAATCAGGTAGGCAGGAAAATGCTGCGTAAATTAATGGACTTGGTAGCTTTATGTTAGATTTCCCAATATCTCTTAAAAACATACATGCCTTTTTATTTTATACATTATTCCATATTTTTATATTTTTTAACTAATAGATTTATAATTTAGAAATCTCCTCTTACATTTCATAAATTTATTAATTCCTTAAGAATACCAGTATATTTATAACAGCATTAAGTATACATGATTTTAAGTTCCCTCTTAAACTGAGAATGATTTGGAAAAAATTTCCTGTTTTTAGGATTTTACAATAGATAAAGAGGGGGAGAGGAATCCTAATTAATAAAATGGTTATTAACTCTTTACTAAAATAATTTTTCAATAGAGTGGGAGGAGAAAGATAGTTGCAGACAAGAAAAATATTCAAACAAATTTTTAATATCTACTGTTCTTTTAAAAATTCTTCTGGTTTGCAAATTTTAAAATTAATATTTGTTTACAATTTTTAGAGGAGCAAACTACTTTAAAACAATTTTTAATAAAAACTTACTTTAAATTTTTAATTAATTTTAATATTAAAATAAAACTTAAAAAGGCACACTCATCTTAGTTTATATAAAAATCTTATGTATTTTATCTACCTGTCAGATAATTATTTTGAATAATAAGTACATGAAAAAAAAATGTGCATTCAGAACCTTATGAACAGTATTTAATTGTTTGAATTCATACTTGATGATAAGTTTTAATCAATACATGAAAACTCAAAACAATGTAATTTTATTGATTAGAAAAATGATGCAGCCATTTAAAAATATTATACAATTTGTTTTTTTTTTTTTTTTAAGAAATAGTACTAAATACTAAATTTAAAGTATAGAAATCCACCTAATTAAAATTTGTTGGAACTTTTTAATTTAATAAAAAATAATTCTCTATCAAAATTTTTAATCATAAGATTCAAGTATATTTTTAAACAAAGAGACAAATTAAGAGTTTACAAAAAAAAAAAAAAAAAAAATACAATTAAAATAACAAACAAAAGTAACAATACAAATTTGGTATAAATAAATGAAAATTTTAATTAATTTGAAAAAAACAATATAACATTAAAACTATATAGTTTTTTTAATTGCACCATTTATATATATTGTTATTTTTATATAAAGGTAAACTTTTTTTAAATAATTGGACATTTTTATGTAATCATCTATATTATATAAAGATTTACATATAATCATATAAAAATACATACTAGCAAGATCTATATTATGGCTACATTTTTCTTTAATGATTTCTATGTATTTAATTATTTGTGAGCCATGTTGATTAACCAGTTCAATCTTAGTTAACAAATCATGGTCTTCAACACTTCTTGCATAACTTGTTAAGGCTTTATAACTTCTGAATTTTGAGAGGAATTTGTCACGTACTTTAGCTATAGGAAGACAACAGAGAAATCATTGTTAATTGAAAAGTATAGAAAATAATACAATATAAATTTGAAATAGTGATCAATTTTCTTCATTTAACCATACCCTCATTATTTTAATACTAACAATCAAACAAACAAAACAAAAAATACTAAAGTTTTTTTTTTCAATTTCCAAGATGATTTTGAGGAAAGCATCATATATTCTCTTTTGTTCATTTTGCAGATAATTTAAGATTTATTAAACTATATCTTCCACATATTTAAGCTACTTTTCAAACAAATAATCATTACTGTTTAAAGATTATGGAAGATTTATAATAGCTTAACACTTAAAATTAAATTCCTTTAGAAATTAGTAAGTGTTTTCTAATAACTAAGCAAATCTTTATTTTTTTCTTTACAAATTATTAATTATTAAAAATATATAACAAATATTTTATTCTTACTAAATTCTTAATTTTATTCTTATATTCCAATATTATTTGTGAATTTATATGTTCCAATCCTTTCAAAATTATCCAACTGTTACTTACCATCATCATGTATTAGTATGATGATGGTCACTATATGAACAAGCTGTGTTTGAGAAGATTTATTTCAAGTAGAGGTAATCAGATGGAATTGTTTTTAAATTATTCTTGGTATCTGTCTGTGATTGAAAAAAAAAAAGTTGGTTAATCTTCTTTGCAGTTTTTTCACTACTGTATTTGTCTTTTCAATCAACAATCTCCCTTACAATCACTAATGTTAAATTCCATTATTTATTTATTTATTTTTATTGTTTCTTAAACTGTAATAAATTTGAAAATATTTTAGTTTAAGAAAGGAGAGCCATTAAAATCTCAAGTCCATAAAGTCATACATAATATTGTAGAGTTTTGCTATAAGAAAGCTGCGATTAAATTTTTCCTCTTCCACAAGCATTTGAACGACTCTTTTTCATGAGTCGTTCAAATGAGTGAGTGTCAAAAATTACACACGAAGTGTCAGTACTGGATGAAACACATATTTTGAAGACAATTTAAAAGACCAACTTTTAAAATTGTGGATTTTGACAAGCAGGCTATGACAAATAAAGAACAGTGCCAATTTTAAGAAAATTACTTCCTCTATTGTCAATGAAGTTAAGACTTTCGGTTTAAAAATGTAACACTGAAAAAACTTTTTGTGTTCGATGAATTTTCACTGGAAGAAGTGCTTGAAGAAAAGAAGGTGCTCATTGAAATACCCACTGCATTTTGGATAAGTAATAACTTGCAAAAAAAATCAGGAAATATAAAAAATGACTAGCAAATTGCATTTATTGACGAAATGTAGAATGGCAGTAATTTGACGTTTAAAACATGCAGACAAAAATGACACAAATCTCAAAGCCCACATAAATATTCATTCAAGGAACAGACACATTATTGTGAATGATGGATTATCCACATGATTTATTCATCACGCTCAGCCGATATACAAAGCATTAACTAAAAAAGGAGATTATCCTGATAAAATAAATTGAGAAAATTCTGAGGAATAGGTGTTGGAAGACTACTAGTTTTTTTTTTTTTTTTTTTTTTTGTAATTTTTCAATTTCTTATTTTTATGTATTTCCCCCCATTTTTAAAGTTTCTGTAAATCTCCATATTTTGGACTTCCCACAGTTCAAGAAATATCGAATCCAACTGTTAACTTTTATACAACCTATTCAACTTTCTATGTTGCTAATTACTTAGTATAATATCCTAGCATCAGACAAAAATTTTTGTACTTTGAAGTGCAGCATACCAATTTCTAGACATAGTAATTACCATTCAAAAAATAAGTGCCCACTAGTGAAATATTATTACATCAAGCTAAGTGTACCAATGTGACAAACTTGAACAAACAATACTTAACCAAAATTGATTCACTAGATGGTGATCATCATCCTCCAAACAGTGTGGTAGGCTTCAATGGACAGACAGTATACATTATTTTATCTTTTTTGGGAAAAAAATGAAAGAAGCAAAATATTGTTGAATATTAAACCTAATTGCTAATTTTTCAATAAGTTTGTATTGTACTATTAACAAGTAAATTTATATGATGTCAAATGCTTATTTTATGTCCTATAGGTTATTAAATTGCATGGTCTCCAATATACTATGTAAAATACAATTAAAGGTTGCTCGTCAATGATACAAACATATTGATAACTAAAGCAAAAATATAAAATTTAAAGGTCAGAAATTAAAAAATTCTGATTGTGTTATTTACTTTATTGACATAAGTATTGGTGTTCTCAGCATGAAAAGCCATTTTTTGAAATTGTTATTATGAAATTAGATTTTGTAATAGAAATGAATAAATGAATCCTTTTATTTTTAATAATTCATCATAAAAAAAAACAATAATTAACTGAAATTAATAAAAAATATGTGCATACGTGGCTCTTTTCAGGGTAGTTTGCCATATTGCTAATTTCAATAATTTGATCAAATCCATAGCTTGCAATTCCTGCAATAAAATATAATTAGTGAGATAACTTTGACGTGTTTACTTATATAAATAGCTCAATTTAGTTTTGATTAAAAGTTACAGAACATGTAATAGTTCAATGATTTGGCAAAATAATATTAACTTAATAATAAAATCATTTAAAAATTAATCAAATTAAAAAGAATATTACAAAAAAAAATCTTTTAACGCCTTAATTTTACAGAAAATTTCAACATTGCTAAAAATAATAATCATTCATGCTTTTGATTGCTTAACAAGAGTTTGTATTGTAAAGGTATTCATTAAAATTCCCAATATTAATTACTTATTTTAAGTTAAAAGATTTTGTTTAAGGGTAAACATGCTTTTCAACACTAAATACAATCTATAAGCAATAACTATAGCATACAAAATATTACATTAAAAAAATGTTAATCATCACCTACCCCTGCAAAGCAACCATGTATAATTTGTGGTTCAAAGGATTTAAATCTCTTTTTGCACACACAGCCTAAATGCTTCATTAAATAGCTGAACATTAGTTCTAGCAATAATAGCATATTGCCCAATAAGTTTACCATCAATACAAGCTACAAAGAAAACAAAAACATTTTCAATGGCATAAAAAAATATCAGCTCAATCTTTTACCCATCAAGAAAAAAAAATGTGATAAATAAAAACATAAAAAATTAATTTCATATATTATATGAAATATTCTTTTAAATCAGATCTAAACTTGAAATTATAGTTTTTATTATTTACTAACATATATGAAAGAGTATTGCCAACTACACAAAATAAGGATCTTTAGTTTTTATGAGCATGTAAAAAAGAAAAATTTTTAATTGCTAACCCCAGTTAAATATATAAAATATTTTGATAAACATTATGAAATAATGAACTGCTAGCAAACTTTTACATGTTAATTATATACAATATAATTTAACTAGAGAATGACCTGAGAAACATTTCAAACAAGGCCCCACAAAAGCAAAGTGAAAAATCTACCAGCAAAAGCCAATCATCAAAATAAAGTTATTGCTTCCAAAGTGTGATCTCAATATTTAAATTTAAATCTCAATGAGAGTGTTATGCAACCTCTTCAAAAATACATATCTACATTGATGGGAAGAAAATTGAAGCTATACAGCCATACTTGACTGGGGTACAAATTTTGATTCTGAATACTTCCTTTTTGCCAGAACTGCAGGAAAAAGTGAAAGAACATTTTTTTTTTTTGTTAGTACCAGCTTTTGAACAGCAAATAAAAACTGATCTTTGAACTGTTTTAGTATAACTAAATTGAGTATTAATTTAAGAAAATTCAACTATTGTATTTACTCCAGCTGAAAATCTACTAGAATTAACAGATAAATTGAATATGCCATGTTGATTAACATTTCAAGTGCATGAATTATTAGTCAACCCAGAAGAAGAGGTAATGATACCAGTAGTGAAGATTGTATTAAAAGGAAGCAGAATTTCTCCTTTCAAACAAACTTAATGCTGCCAGTAATTAAAGCATTCCATACATCCACAAAAATGATATGATTCAATCTGATGTAATAAATTTTAAAAGAAATCAACTCAAATATGATTCCCTGAAATATATAGAAAAGAACTAAACTTAAAAAAGGTGACTTATTTATTAGTAATGGATTGTTATTCCACAAAGAAATTTTTTTAGGAAAGCCTGTTTTTGAGCTAGTTTAAATAATATAGGAAGACAAATAATAATATGCAAATTGGGTTTTTTCAAGTAATTTCCTACTGATTATATTACCACATAAAAAGTAAAATGACATTATTCATATATAAAATCAGTGAAAGATATAAAATGATGCTTATTTCATAAATTCAACACTTACATGGTTGCTTACTGCCTACTAATGTCGTAAAAATGCTTGAATTCAAAACTTCAAGACAGCATGATGCTATGTAAGCAATTTCTGGTCCAAATCTGAATGACTAAAAACGTAAGAACAGATTATTACAATAAACTGATATAAACATCATATCATGTAAAATGAAACAATTTCTTAACTTTTTATTTAAATACAAATTAAGAAAATTGTAATAATAAAAAAAAAACCTAAACAAATGACTATTTGTAAAATAAACTTATAAAACATATTATGCTATTAAACAATAATAAAACTATCGTTAATTATAAGAAACCCAATCTGGAGAGATTAAGAAAACCCAATTTGTAAAACAAATAATTCATATTCATTAGGCAAAATTTCAAAAGGAATTGAAATAATTGCTTAAAAATTGAAAAAGATGTTTTTAAATATTTCACATCATTAAAACATAGTTAATTTTTTTAAAGAAAATAATGAGAAGTTTTAAAGCTCTTTATTATGCCATATAGCATTTTTAAATTGCATCTAGGTGTAACTTATAAACATTTTATACACTATATCTATGCGTAAAAATGTTTTATTTTAATTCACTAATTTTTCATTTTGCAACTAACAAAATAAACTCACTCAACTCAAAAGAGCATTCATAAGACACATAATTTTAAATAAAAAGAATTACTTTTTGTCAAACAATAAGTATGTGTTGATCGAATATTTTGAAGAGCATTTTTTGCCCCACGAAATCCATAAATCTGTTGATTAGGATCACCAACTAATATCACTGGAAGACGCTGAGACATTACTATATTCAGCATTGCTATAAATAGAAAAAAGAGGAATAAGTTAATTAAATCTATAAAAATTAAAATCTGAAAAAAAAAAAATACTTTATATAAAGCAATGGAAGTCTTAATATGAAGAAATGACAATTAATGAAAATTACAATGTATCTCTTAGTAAATATTTTTCTATATTTGTACTTGTTTATATATGAACTTGATTTTATTTACATACTTATATTGCGATATGTATTGTAGGTTATGGTATGTGTTTTTTTTTTTTTTTCCTTTTCGTTTTCATTTGATACAAAAAGGCATTGTTTTATAGTGGAAATCCATTGCAATGTGGCCTCAAAAGACCTCTGATAAAAATGAAACTCAAAAATTTATTGTATCTTGATTTGGATTTTAACATTCTTATAAATTAGATCTATTAACTTAAAAATGATTAAAAATATATAATTTTCATATTATTTATAAATTCTTATTTTTAAAAAAAATTAAGTAAAAAAGATTTGAAAAAATAATACATTTTAAAAATTTTACATATGCTTCAATCTGAAATTTTTTACATATTAGTTAATACAAACATAAACAAAATGTATTGAAGGAGCATATAATTAACCATTCACGTGATTACCATTCATTTAAATGACATGATTAAAAAAAACATTTTTAAAAAGTAAGGGAAATTCAAATAGGCTTTTAAACAACTTTTTAAAACAATTAACATGCATTCTAACAATTAACATGTATGACTGTGAAGAGTAAAAGTGGGTGAATCCTGTCACATAACATTACTAATTTGCTGATTAGCCGATACCATATATATATATATACTAAGCATTGTGATGTGTATAGGTACACGGTGGTGAACAAGTTAACGTAGATTTTTTTTTTTTTTTCTGTTGTAAGTAAGGAATTAGAAATTAAAAAAAGAATAATTTTATTAATTATTTTAAATTATATAATTACATAAAAATTGAAAATGATGAATAAGAGAATAATCAGAAAATAAACTGTAGATAATAAATTTTAAAAATGATTAATCATTAATTTAAGACTGATGCAGATAAAAAGAAGTATTTTATACAGGTTTTACTGTAAATTTATATATAAATAGATAAATGATTTCTAAAATAATTTTTTGGTTAAAATTAAAAATGTTAGTGATCATGTATTATTTTCATAATAAAGGGCATATATAATCATGCAAAAATCAGCGATTTACCTGGATTACTATCCTGAGCTTCATCAACCATTATACAGTCATAACCTATGATTTTTGTTTTACTAAGTTGGTAGAGCTTCAAATACACATCATGTGTTATTCTTTGAGATTTATTATCTTTGTCAATCATTTTCTGCCATATTTGAACTGCATCTTCCAATATTAACTACAAAAAAAAAAAAAAAAAAAAAAAAATTGCAATTGAACTAAAGACAATACTTTTATTAAAAGAAAAGAACAACATAAAATTTCTACATATTTTTGCATTCTTGACAATTTTTATAACCCTCTATAAAATAAAAATAAATTGCAAAAAATTCTTTTTTAATAATTTTATATTTTTAATTAAATAAATTCAATGTAACTACACTTGTAATTAAAACAATGAAAATGTAAAAATATTAAAGTAAATGAGACATTTTCTTCTTATTTTGTATAGCATAAAGACATTCAATAGATTATTTTTATCTGCATACATATTTCCCATTAATTGAAAATTAATTCTATTGAGACAGTGATCACAGTAGATAAGTTTTAAGATATGCATCATAAAAACTTCTCTCTTCATTTAATATGATAAAATGACACAACAATTTTATATTCTTTGGCCAAAATAGGGGTATAGTACAGTAGGTAAATGTCTGTTGAAAAAGGTCTGAAAAAATTTATATATGTATAGGTGGTCATAAAAATAATAGAAAACACCTGTGAATAAAAATGACACTAGTTACTCTTTTAACTCTCTAGACACTCTAACTACTAGTTTTTTTTATATGTATAAAATGGTATATCATGGTAGTATGAAGCAGCTTTAGTGAAGTTCTATATGTCTGGATTTTGTCATAAGCATAAAATGTCAGCCCTCACAGAATTTAAAGAGGCCAAATTGTAGCAGCCCGACTAGTTGGAGGAATTGCGACTGAAACATCCCAGCTTTTAGATACTTCTAGTGGCATTGTGTCTAAAGACATGACAACATACAGACAGCAAGACAAGACAAGCTGGGCAAAAGCAAATAGAAAACAACTGCAGCCAAAATGACAGCAGAGCTGAATTATCATCTGATTCTCCAGTGTCAATAACAGTTAGGAGGCACCTTCATAAACAGAATATTTACAGCAATAATTTTCAAACCACTTGTGACATCTATTAATGACAAACATCGTTTTCAGTAGTGCCACAACCAGAAAAACCTGATCGATTGATAAGTGGAAGACAGTTATAGTGTCAGACGAATCATCTTTCAGACTTTTCCCCAGGATGGTGCATAGTTGGCGGACTCCTACACAAGCGTATGATCGTGATTGTCTCCTTCCAACTGTCAAGCATAGAGTTGGATCAGTCACAGTATTGGCAGCCATGTCGTAATTTTCTGCTAGCCCAATCATAGCCCTGAAAGGGAAGATCCCTGAATGGTTGAAGTATAGAGAAGTTTTAGGTAACCAGGTCCATCCTATGATGCAAATTTTGTTTCCCATAGGAGATAGAATTTTCCAGGATGATAATGCTTCTAATCAAGCAGCGAGACTCTCAATCATGGTTTGATGAACACCAGGATGAAGTGAAACATCTACCTTGGTCTGCACAGCCCCTGACTACAATACCATCAAACAGTTATGGTCTATTTTAGAGCGATCAATAGGGAATCGATATCCTCCACCGGCATCTCTCCGGAAACTTTCACTATAACTCTATGAAGAATAGTTTAACACTCCTCTAAGCACTATTCAGCATTTGTATGATTCGATTCCCAGACAAATCATAGCTGTATTACATGCTAAAGGCGATCTTACGCCATATTAGTAAAGGATTCCAAGTTCTGATGGCCGAGTGACTAGCACTCGGTGTCATAGGTTTCAAGTTCGAGTCCTGGTGCCATGGATGTTTGTAGTGATTCAGAATCCACTTTAAAACTGTAAGTCCCAGTCTAATATGAGTGTAGGACGTTGGGATGACAACCCTATTCGGGATGAAAATTACCCCCTAGCTACCCTCTTTCCCTTCAACCATTAGACCACACGGATTCGCAGGCTTGGTCACAAATGTTGCTGTCTACCAAGTTGGATAAGAAACAACAACAGTAAAGGATCTCTTATAACTCCAGAGTGTTTCCATTATTTTAATAACCACCTGTATATAATAGGGATATTCTTATTTTGCAATTAGATGCAATATTTAGGAAGTAGACTATAATGCAGGTTCCTAGCGATAACTGGAAAAACTATATAATAAAAAGTCACTGAATTTTTGGTTATAGATTATTACTAGCAACTGCATATATTCTATAACTTTCATATGTTTCATAAAATCAATTCTATAAAAATGATGCCTAAGGTTGCTTTTGTCTCAAAAATAGTTAGAACTTTGTGTGAGAGAAAAGTGCACAATCTTTTAAACATCAAAATTAAATTATATAACAGAAAAGATACATCCTTGTACAAAAGTAAATAAACTGTTATATGAACCATACATTGGTGTTTTCTAATGAACGACAATGGCTTGGATTAAAGATAAGAATTAAAAATGCTTTACAGAAGGCCAAATCAATAGTTCATTGCAATACCCAACAAATTTTCATCTCTCTCTAGCTAACATGAAGTTTGTAAATTATTTTACAAAATGAAATCTTTTGTTTCATCAAAAATCTTTTTTAATGCTTATCTTTTGTTCTAGTTTCAATAATTTTAATTTTTAAGTCTGTCTTTTTAAATAATTATGGTATTAAAAGCTATTTTATAATTAAAAAAAACATTTTACAGCATAAACAAAACTTAATTGAGATATGGTACATTAAAGAACAGGTGTGTATCACCAACCAATTATATAAGATTTGATGATATTCAACTCGAAATAATAAAAAAAGATTATTTCAACTCCGAAAATTACATTTGCATGCTATATAGTGCTGACGATTATAGAGAAGAAATTGTGGTAATAAACAATACTACAAAAATAAATTTTGCTTGAGCTTTCCTACAAAATATTTTTGTACCTTAATTCTTTAATGACATTTTGATTTCTTAAATTAAAACATTACTTCCCAAAATTAATTAGAATTATTCAATTTGATTTTCTGTTGAAGTTGATAATAAAATTTAAGGGTTTTGAATACTTAATAGTTATATTTTTTAATTAAAAAACATGTAATTCAAAGAACTATCAATCTTGATAAATACATTTAAAATTTGAAAATATTAAAGAATGTTATTATTTATTATCACATTCTTTTGAATAAATATATCTATTAATACAATATAAAGAAAAATCTGGAATACAGAATAATTTTTTTAAATGATACTTTTATTTATCCTATAGCTTACAATTTTTAGTTTTTGAAATAGAGAATTATGCAAAATTAAAATTAGCACTTACAGATCTATGGTTAGCAATAACTTGCAACGTTTGACCAAAATTATTTGGAACATGATGAATAAGAAGCTTGCTATCATCTGATTGTATAAAAAAGCTTCTACAGTACTAAGAACATATTTTGCATGTGTATGAATAGGCACACTTAATCCTGCATAATGTTCAAGATCAGGTACCAGATCATGAGGCCTAAGTTTAGAACTTAGTTTGTGCTTCAGTCTGCAAACATAAAAAGAACTTAATTTAATTTTTAATGATTTACATGATAAATTTAATAAAAGTAGTTTTTTTTTTCAAATAATATCTTTTAAAAATATATTGTACTGTTATCTCTTAATTTTTAATAAAATTAAGTTGATAATTGAAAATAAAAAAAAAGAAGGCATCGTTTGACCACCGATTTGTGTGGATGGGTAAAATCTGGTTTAAAAGTGAAATAGATAAATTGGTAACTTGTTAGAGATGCTACTCAGATATATGCTGCAAATAGGAATTTTAAAAGAAAATAGTTATAGTTATTGCGGAATTTTTCTTATCAAAAAATATATATATATATACAATAAGAATTGTAATTCAGAACATTAATTATTAACAATTTAATGGTTTTTCTAATTAAAGCCATTTTCTCCACACCTTTAACCTCAATTACATCTCTCTGTTAAAATCCACCCGATTTGACGTTTTTCCATGCAATTGGCGGACAAATTTTATCATATAAAACAATAAATAAAATACAATGGAAATATGAACTAAAATATGAAAAATCAATTTTAAAAAATATCTTTAATAAAAAAAAAAAAATTAATACTTTAAAAAAAGAAAACTTCATTTAAAATTTAAAGATAAATACCTTATATATTTGTAAGTACGTTTTTTTTTTTTATATAAATTTAATATTTTTTTTACTTCTAAAGACAATCAGTTCTAGAATTATGGCAAATTTCCTGTCATTGTCATTTCATGTCACCAACTTTTCTCAAATTTCCTCAATAAAATTCGGCATTTACTTCTTTTCTGAACAATCATTATAATGGTTTTCAATTTTTTTTTAATTTTATTCTTCTCATAATAAGAGAAAATACTATTGTGCTTTTCTATTAGCAATTTTGAAATTTGTAATAATTAAATCTAGGCTTACCAAATAGTTCCTGCAAATTTA
The DNA here is from genome assembly GCA_021605095.1 of Caerostris extrusa. Lineage (NCBI taxonomy): Eukaryota > Metazoa > Arthropoda > Arachnida > Araneae > Araneidae > Caerostris > Caerostris extrusa. The sequence continues at coordinate 93,539 of BPLR01006897.1, read as the reverse complement.
TATAGGACAATTTAATTAATATCAGTAGGAAATATAACATGCCATTTAAATTTGAGAAGCACTTAAACTACATTAATATTGCTTTCTTTTATTTATATTGCCCTTAAGTTGTAAGCTTTGAAAATATTTGGTGCCAAATTTCAGGAGCAGGGAAACCGCAAGCTATTTATTGTCATTGATTTTTGTCAGTTCTTGAATTGTTTTAACTACAATACGATTTTCCCGAAGATATGTAATCAAGAACAATACCTGAATATCCTACAAGGGGAACATTCTTTGATTTTAAGGACAATTTTTAAAGTTGGTAAATATAAAATTAAATTTTTTTTTTTTTATGTTTCAAAACTATCTCATTGCCAACCAGCTTTTTTAAATACATAAAAACAAAAAAATTTACCGAAGTCCCCATTGTGCATAAGCAATCGAGTGAGCAGTCTTACAAGTAACATTCAGAGGAAATAGTTTCTTAGCCTCTTCACAGACAGTTCTAAAAATATAATAGCATATTTAATATGTTTAAAATATAATAGCATATATGCTATTTATATATATAAAATAGCATATTTAATTTATAAAAAAATCTTTGTAAAAATATTCCTTGACTTTATAAAATAATTAATTGTATCACTTAAAAATGTTAAAATAAGCATTATTTTCAAAAATAATAATAATAATAATAATAAAAAGACAGATACTAACTTATTAAACATGATATTAAGAAATTTCATTTGAGGGTAGAGTTGCGCTAAATGAATTATTGTAGTGGTTTTACCAGTTCCTGAAAAATAAAACATTATCCATATCTTTAACAAAGCTTCTTCAAATAATTTTAAAATACAATTAATTACAGGTATGTATATATATATATTCATTTGAGGTATTAGTAAATATATATATATATTTCATTCCGTTCCTTTATTCTGCAGAGTTTCAGCAGAATAAAGGAACAAAAAAATATTTTAGAAACAAATTAGGATTTAATGAAACTTGTTAACATGCTAAGGAAATCATATTTTCCTCAATGAAGCTTGAACAAGTCATTATGTGTAAATAAATGAAAAGATCTGAACTGAGGTAGCAATTAAAAATGCCTTCCAGACAATCAGATTAATAATTCATTGTAATCAAGATTTTAAACTCTTTTAACTAAGAAGATAATAAATTGCTTAGAGTTTTTGTTTGTTTGTTTGCTATATATATATATATATATATATATATATATATCTTCATTTCTTCCTGGGTTCAGCCTTCTCTACATAATCCATTACTATTTTTAAACCCTTATAACAACAAAAGTGTCTCAAAATTTAAAAAATAGTCTGACAGCACAAAAATTAAAACTTTATTGGCTTATGGTATGTCACAATAAATGAATGAGAAAATAGTCTGCAGGTTTTTTTTTTCCCCGAAAACATCATAAAAGGATACACCACCAAGCAGCATCAGAAATCACTGAAACTTCTTTTCATTTACAAAAAATTAAACTAAATTAATATTTTACATTCAAAGTTTGATGTTTTATTTGAATACTGATTCGCTGGTCAATCAACCACATTATATCAAATATTTAAGTTATTACTAAGATAGATTCTCAAAAACGGGAAAAAAAGAGTCGGATTTTTAAACCGACTCACGACTTCAAATCCTTAAAAAATGCTCGACTCCTGACTCACCACATATGATTCTCCCTAAACAACATTATACTACAACATCTCTAACATTACTAAACATCACAAATCATATTACTTCTAACAAACTTTTAGCCAATATATTATATTCCTTTGCCTATATTTCACCATGATTGCAAAACATGGAAATTAAATTATATATAGAAGTTTGGGTTATTATTGGTAATAATGTACACTTGTGTGTGACTTTTCATCAAATCAAATTTATATTTACATATTGTATCATAATTACTAAAAATCATTCAAAGAAATATCGTTTATTAAGATAATTTGATTTTACTTCCGGGAGTTTATTTAAAATTTTTTTATATCTGATATAATAACAACCAAGCCTGAATATGTTTGAATGAAATTAAATGTTTTTAAAAAGTTTAAATGTTTTTTAAAATTAAATTAAATTGAAATTAAATGTTTTTAAAATTAAATTTAAACAGTAATAATTACTTACGAAGAATTATATACTATGATTTCATTAGAATCTTTATTTCATTAGCATTAAAAAAATAAACATAAAATCTTACCAGCAAGAGCATTAATCTTTATAATATCTCTAGGTTGTAATTTATGATTCAAAATCCTCAGCTGTTCATTTGTTAAATGGAGGTTTGAATTGACACTAAAATGTCAGATATGAATAATTTTAATGTCAATCAGCATACAAAAAGTGTACAGTTACATATTAAAAATCACAATAACTAATATTATATGTTAATATGACATTACCCATAGCTATGAATACTTTGCTGGCCAGGCAATCCTTTGACAATTTTAAGACTTTGAGAACCTTCACCTTCTTTAGTAAAGGATTCATTTTCAATCCAGTAGAGGGCACTGTAAACTCTATAATGAAGTCTGTAAAAATAAAACATGCAATATAAGATACAATGAAACATACAATAAAATGCAATGCACCATGTAGGTGGCATACATCATTGAGTAGGTTACTCAAATTTTATATAAATATTTTTTTTACAGAAATAATTGTAAGAATGATATGGGAATTATACAATTATAATATTTGATTAATTAAAAAATATTTTTAAATTTTAAAAAAATAATACAGTATTGAGCCTTCTGCATGCAAGGAAACATGGAAAAAATATTACATATATAATAAATTAAAAACAACTAAGCCAGGTATTCAAACTGAAAACAAGATTATGAAAAAATACCACAAACCTAACATTATCAGCAGTCATATAATTTCCAGTATATCAAAAATACTAAGTCTTGTTATTTCTAAATGGCATGTTTTAAAAAGCCAACTGAATGACAGTATAAAAATGTCTAGTTTAATCCTATATAATGAAATATTAATAAGATGAAAAGATCTGGCCTGCTTAAAGTTGCCTAATAATTGAGCAAAAGGCTTAACTATAAGTTAGGTTCTTAAATATAAGTTATATTACTCTTATTAAGTCAAGCAATTATTAACTTTACTTCTAGAGAATAAAAATTCTGAACAAACCACTAAGTGATGTACAAATGCACTATGCAATTAGAAACAATATATATGTATATATATATATGTTAAAAAAATATTATGCCTATAGAATAGTGCTAGATTTTTAATTCTTAAAGAGTAAGTAAATACCACAACACCCAGAGCTTTTAACAAAAATGAATAAATTGAATTATTAAAGAAATTTGATGCATAAGGAAGAGTATAAGGTAGTAAAATAATAAATAATTAAGAACAGTATTTTTATAATAATTATCCTTACTCTATATCAGAATAAAAAAAACACACAATTATAAATGTAATTGAAATAAACAGCTTTTAAAATATAAATCTAAAAATATATAAACATTTCAAGTTGAAAAAAAGTTCAAACAACAGATATCAGATGAATGTTATAAAAGAAAAAAATTAACTGATAATCTTAATGGCATAAATAATATATTTGCATCAATAAAATTAATTATGATAGTTAGAAAAGAAAGGAAAAAAAAAACATACCCATAATTTATCCCAAAAGTGATTTTAAAATGTAAAAGGAATGAAGCCAAGCAATACATAGCATCTGTAATGTCATGACGAGAACAATCTGAGTTTGCTGTCATAAGTGATTGATAAAAATGATATACATCATTCACTTTTTCTGACAATAATATTACAGTAGCAAATATACACCATGCCTTAGATTCCTGAGAAGAAAAATTAGGATTGCAAGAGGTTAGGAAAACATTGATTAGGAAAACAAAAAAAAACCACACTTTTTAATTTATAAATTACTCATTTTATTATTAAGTAAATAAGTAATATTTAAAAGCAATTTTGTGTTTATTCAAAAACTGTAAATTTGACACTCGCATATGAATATGTGCTATTTTATGCTTTACTTTTTCACTAATAAATGATAAGCCATATCAAGTTAATGGACATTAGCTAAAAAATATACTAGATGCTTCTAAGCTAATAAAATATTGAAACTAGCAAAAATAAATATAATCAAATTTTAAATATGAAATAGTGATTAAATAATGTCCTACATTAAAAATATTGGGCTTCTGAAATATGGGGTTTGATGAGATCTACATAATATGTCAACTTTGGGTCTGTTAATTAAAAACGGTATTAACACAATGTGGGAGTAATATAGCAGTTTTCTTCCCCGGAAATGCTTTGGCTAGTGCTAAATCCTTACATAAGCTGTTAACATTGAAAGTCAAATATGAAGATTAAAAAAAAAAAAATCTTAAATACATTGATTACTCTTATCTGAGTATTTATAACCAAATTATGATTATAAAGAAGTAAAAATAGATGAAAATTATTTCTTAAATGAAAGATATGACACTAGATTACATAAAAACTTAAGCACAAATCATTTGACATTTGACAATTCAAGATAAAATATTCACTTGATATATTAATAATAAATACATACATTTGAAAAAAATTTAAATATAATTTTATTAGTAAAATTTATACCAATTCTGAAACAATTATTAAGATTAAACATATTTTTGTACATAACCAACCAAAAATTCAATATGAAAATGTGTGCACATCTTTTAAAACAAATGAAGGTATCACTGTTCATATTACTTTTTTTTTTTTTTTTTAATTGTTGATAAGGAATATTTGGAAATAAACCAGGATTTTAAAGTGTTTACTTTGTCAAAACATGTTTTATATTTTCTTCCTATAATTAAATCTGTTGAAATTGAAATAACCTGGCTAAGAAGGTGCAATTTTGTTGCACACTGCCCAAGAAACAAGGGAGAAACTGCATTATTTTTGTTGGGATGTGTTACATCATGGGCAGAGTAGGAATTGTTTGTACCATTCTGCCACCTGATTATCTCACTAGTCTCCTCTTGCAACCACAAAATATGGGTATTTTGAAAGATAAGAGCTTCAAATCAAATGATTCAAATGCTACAGAAGAATGATACCATTAGTAAGTTACCTTCATTGTAGAAGGTATAAAGAAACTTGTTCCATTGAGACAACATCCAGAATAATGGTGATAATCATTTGTAGACACTCTGCAATACTCATTACTGTGATAATTGTTCAACTAAGTTATTATTCTCTAAGTTCTAAATTCAACTATTGTTATTTCTCTCATTATAATGATAATAGTTCAACTAAGTAAGTATACATCTCATTTCGACAATTAATAAGATGTTTAAGAAAATTTTTACTCATTTACAAAATAATAAAAATAAAAGCTGGTCACCATGAAACATTGAAATCGGTAAAACAATACACTTATTTATTTATCATTAAATATGGCAAATTTTTATTAATATTTAGGTTCTAGCAAAGACTATAGGCAAATTTCTATATTAAAATCATTAATCCTAAATATGTCTCATTTAAAATGCAAGAAACATAAATAAGTTTTATTGTAATGAAAGCTTACTTTTTTTAAGAATTCAGGAAATCTTTCAGAAATAACTTTTTCAGCATCAACTGCTTTTGGAATTTTCATTAAAAGATCATACATATTTACTGATGGCATTTTTTTATAATATTGGTCAAAAAAAATCTGAAATAAACAAACAATATGATATGATTATTTTTTAATACATCTAAATTTAAGTAGATTTGTATCTGCATTAAGTAGATTGGTATGTGAATTTCTATCAACTAATTCAAATCATAAATTCTGGAAAAATCCCTTTTACATAACATTCATTAAAATTTAAATAAATGTAAAACATAACTACACAACAATTTATATTTTTGTTTAATACATATATATATATATATATATATATATATATGAATTATATTTTTCATTCATTATTGTACATAACTGATTTTATATTTAATCTTACAAGAAATTACTATTTATTTAAAATAGTAGTAATAGTAATAATTACTTTTTTCTTCCTAGATGTAAGAAAAATTTTTGGACAGTTTTTATAATTTCAATTATTTGTAAAAAAAAAACTTAGGTACTTACATATTAACGGTACCTTGGTGACAGTTGCGCCAATAAAGAGCACACGCGCCAACCGCAGCTACAGATTTGGCGGTTTTAAGTGGCGGCAATCTATTCTATTGGTTTGGTAACCTTAGTAGCTGTTAGATTGGCGACACTTAAAAAAAAAAAAAAAAAAAAAAAAAAAAAAAAACCGCCAAAGTCTCACCAAGGTACCGTTAATACGTAAGTACCAAAACTTATTATTTAGTTACAAAAATAACATAACTGAAATGCATACTATAAATATGCCGATAGATGTAAAATTGTGTAAAAAAAAGTATAAAATACAAAAAGCAATTCTCTAGCATCACAATTATAGAACAAATATATGCATATAAATGTATTTATCTGTGTATTTGATTTAATTTTAATGAAAAAATTATCTACTTTAGGAGAATGTGAAATTATTTTTATCTGTCTTAAAATCTGCCAGTTAATTACTTATAGCAATATATGTACATTAAATAAATAACTATTTCTCTAATTTATTCAATATGTATTCAGTTTACAATAAACTTTGTTAAAATTAATGTAAACTTGCAAATAAAAGTTAAAAAGATAGTATAATTTACTTAATAAGGCCTCCAAAACAATTTTCAGCAGCATCTATTGATACTTGTGAGCATATCCATTCCATGTGTAATGGACCTTTATCTGAATCCTTTTTAAGACGATAATATATCTTTTTCCATTCTATAAACTGTCATATAAATAATATAATTCAAATCCATATGTATAAAAGAAAAATACATAGTTAACCAATGACAAATAAATGTAAAAAATGAAATATAGTATAAGTTTCAACAAACAATAAACAACACTAAATAACAATTAATAAAGATAATTTGATTAATTGGTTAAGGATAATTTATTCTGTTTCAATAACTGGCAATCAAAATTATATCAGATATGAAGAATTCTTAAAAAACATGGGAGTAAGAGAATACCATAAATCATTTTCAGAAAAGAAATGCATTGGCTAAATGGCACATTTGATTAAAATAGAATGGTATTTACAACGATGCTTGTTTTTAATTAATACTAAAAAGTAATTGAGAACAGCTTTTTAGTGGAAACATATTTACTACAGACTTGCCTTTATAAAGCAACTTTCTAAAGAAAGCAATTCAAGACAGCATTACTGTTCATAAGTGATTGAATTCAGCATGGTGGAATGTCAGTTATTATCCTGGCAAATTATTTAGATATCACTTTCATATCAGTTAAATTTCCACCATTTGTAATTTCAAAGCTTACAGAACAATATTTGATCTAGCATTTTTAAGGAGTTATGGTAAAAAAAAAATTTTTAAATAAAAATCATTAAAACACATTATATAAAAAAATTAATAATTGATTTAATTTTTTTTTGCATTTTTAAATATTATATGCAAATTTCATTATTAAAATGCACATAGATCAATTAGTATATAGAGGGCGATTATAACTAAAGTCCCACTTTCAAAATGCTGTAAAAAAACAATCATCAAAATTGAACTCATCACAATGAGTTCAAATTTGAACTGAAGATACTTGAAGAAGGGGGAAACTGTGAGGGATCAAAAAAGTTCAAGTGTATTAATAGATGGTGCTGTAAGTCGCATAAAGAAAGTGAATTCAACTGCCAGTGATATTTTGAATAGAAACTATAACTTATTTGACCTGAATTGCACATTAAACCAACTGTAGTGTTCAATGTGCTTGATTGTTTCAGTTTTTGACAGAAAAAAATGACTTCCAAGTCATTCAACAGTTGTGACATTGTTAGTGGAAAGCCCATCCACCATGGCAAGGTCAAAACAAATTGAATGCGAAAAATTAGTGGAACTTTTTTTCATGCCATATCGTTTCTCCTTCTTCAAGGTTAAATTTGAACTCAGTGTGACAAGTGGTTCTTTTTCTACAGCATTTTGAAAGTGGGACTTTACTTATAATCACCCTGTATATAAAAAGTATTCATAAAAATGTTTTAATTATTCAAATAAAGTTAAAAGCATAATTAATTCAAATATATATACAGTTTTTTACATATTTTATATTATGAGAAATAAAAAATAAGGGAAATGATCTACTCAGATGAAACATAATAAAATGAAAAGTTTATCAGTTCTACCAAAATTATGAAAATATTTTTTCTTTCAAAACACTGTGAAGAAAATTCCTTTATTGTCCCAGATAAATAATTTTGACATAAATGTTTTATTAATAATTGAAATTCATAAGGAACTTGTATATTAAAAAAGGTATCTCTTCATTAAAGTATTATATTTCCCAAAAATATTTTTTTTTTAAATTAAAAATAATTATAAAAACTTCAAATTTAACATATTATTTAGAATGTTATATTATAAACTAGTAGAAAAATTTTACTATCACATTTATAAAAAAATTCATATGCTTATAATGAATTCTGTAAGATTTCTAATAATGAAAATATAATAGAGAAGTAGCATCAGACTAATCAGATTTAAAATTTAGTCCTTAGAAATATATATAAATAAAATATATATAAAAAATGTTTTGTTATATATATATAAATGAAAATTATTTTCTGAATTAAAGAAATACTGATTTTTGGAATTTTCCAGGATTAAAGCATTGCAATGAATATGATTTACATCAATATTATAGCATAAATACCAACAAATATTGCAAATATCAATAATAGGTGGATAGTAGGTAGGAAAATAGGGGCCGTTGGGATTTGGTGATTTATTTGGCCATCATGTGAGTGAAAATGGCCAAATGTGGTAACCAAGTTTTTCTTTTGCTAGATTAATTCGATGAATAGGGGCCTGAATGGCCGAGTGGCTAGAGCTCTGGCGCTCGGTACCACAGGTTTCGGGTTCGAGTCCCGACGGTTCCATGAATGTAGTAGTGGTTCGGAATCCACTTTAAACTGTAGGTCCCGGTCGAATATGATCATAGAGCGTTGCGGGGGCATTGTTACTCCGCGTTCGTGGCTTATCTTCAAGTTACACGTACCCCCTGGGTAATGCAAAGTGAGTAGCATTTGTGCAGAGCTTGCCTTAAGGCATCCAAGACCAAGTGTCTCAGTGTTTGCCATCTGCATTAGAAGGAAAAAAAAAAAATCGATGAATAGAATGTTTAAGAACATTATTACTTTTCTTTCTAATCTGAACATTTGTTTAAGGTTATGAGAAATTCATTGACATAAAATAAAAAATTGATAAAATAATACAAGAACAAGGAAAGACAAAATATTAAGTTCATTTGATGTTTTGATCTATATTTATGAAATAAAATCTACTGAATAAGATTTTTTGGGGGAATAAGAAAAAGAAATAAAATTAAAAATTAAAATATATTAAATGGATTGAAATATAATGAGTAAAATTTTCTTACACTTTCAGCATTTATAATATCACACCATGTTTTACAAACTAACGCGTTTCTCATTAAATCCACGAAAGGAATCTGGCATAATATAAGTTCAATAATATGTGGTGGTAAAGTTTCAAAATAGTTAGGTCGTGCAATTCCATCATCACTATCACTAGTGTCTGTGTCATTTAGTAAATGTTTGGGCTCTTTTAAAGTGCTGTGGAATACAGTTTCCTTAACAGGAGTTTCAGCAATTTCCTTATCAAATCTTTTCTGAGGAAATACATAACCTGATGGTCCAGGAATATCATTGGAACTTTCAAAATCATTATAAATTAAATTTTGCACTGATAAAGGAATATTATTACCATCAAAGGTAATGTATCACAATCATTAGAAGTACAATCAACAGGTGGAGAACCATCAAAAACAGAGGTATTGGTACTTTTTTTTATAGTTTTCTTATTTGAATAACGAAATATGGGCTTAAAGTAATGTAAAATTTTATGTGAAGATTTTGACACAGATGATCTATTTCTTATTTTTTGTTTTGCATTAGATGCAGATTTATAGCATGAAGTTCGCTGTGAAAATTTATTTATTTTTTTCTTTGGATATTCAGAACTTTGACTTGTTGATGGAACATTTGCATCATTAGAAGAGACAGATGGGTTAGAAACATCAGCAACTTCATTCTTTATGGATTCATCTTTTTTCTCAGATGATTCTTTTAATAATTGTGAAGCTTTGGTAAATGATGCACAAGCTGCACTTCTTTTGTTCCTTATTCTAGGATACATGCCCCTATTGGGATCCTTTGAGCTTTTGGAATTTGGTTTGGTCTGACCAATGGTAATTGAGATTGGGATGGGTTGGACTCCACATTTTTTTGAAGATCAACACGCCGTTTCTTCTTTGGTTGTTCAGAAACAGTCGACATCATGGAAAAAAAAAAAAAAAAATTAATCTAAGCCTAGGAAGAAACCATTAATTATTTTAAAATGCAATGTAAGTAAGCATCCTCAAAATTAATACTATAAATATAAAAATTTACTTATAAAAGAAAAACATGCTAAAAATACAAAAATCTAAAATGTTTTCACACAATTGTGATTTTTTAAAAAGAATTAATATACTTTAAACTTTTAAGAATTTCAGTTAAAAGCTTTCTTTAATTATTATTCTGCAACTTTTTTTTTTATGCTAATAAGTATATTAAAAATTATTTAGAAAACAATTGCCATTTTTTTTTTTTTTTTTTTTACAAATCATCAGACATTGGGAACATTTTTAATGCTATCTAGAATAAATATTAACTTAAATGCATCAGTAAAGAAGGTTTAAATTATTAGGAACCAAATTTTTAAAATTTCTTTATCTATATTAACTAATAAATCCAGAAGTTTAAGCACCAAGACATGATTTTTTTCAAATTATTTAATTTTTACACCATTTACTATAGTTATACTCATTTTTAAAAACAACACATTTTTTTAAGATAGTTTTATGTAAATAAAGGAACCTAACAAATTAAGAGATACATAATAAGCCACAAGAATGCAAAAGAAGTTCTTAGGAGAATGTGTATTTTAAAACAAATAATTATGATCTAATTAAGGAAATATTTATAAAGAATGAACTAAACAATTAGCTATCAAATTTTTTTGGACAGTATAGAAATAATGAACCTATCAAAATTAAGAACTCAAATAAAGCCACAATTACGTAAAAATAAATCAACAAAATTTATCTAATAATAAGAAGTATAGACTCTGACTTATTATCATAATTTTATGTAAAATGAACTTTATAAATTAATTTAGAAAATTTGTTTAATAAATTCATTAACTTTTATTAAACTCATATATCTATAAATATAGTCTTAAAACTTACAAAGCTTTTATACAACTTTATAAAGGCAAACATATCTTGTTACTCTAATTTAGTTACAATATAGAGATAGATAGATATGGGGCCTGAATGGCTAGCGCTTTGGCGCCCAGTACCACAGGTTTCGCATTCAAGTCCCGGCGGTGCCATGGATGTTTGTAGTAGTTCAGAATCCATAACCGTAAGTCCGGTCTCATATGACTGTTGAGCATAGAGCTGACAACCCTACCCCGTAAAAAGAAAAACATCTCTCATCTCGAAATCTACCAGTAGGTAGATGGCCTTGACCCACACAGGGCTGTTGCACCAAAGATGATGATGATGATATATATATATACACAGTATTACATTAACAAGCATTAAAGCTTTAGAAAGATAGGTAGCTAAAGATAAACAAAAGAAAATGATAAATTTTAATCAAAAAGTTGAAATGATTGATCAAATGACAAATTTTTTTGTAAATTCTCTGGTGTGTCTTATTTTCCTTTCCCAGGTGTCTATTTTCTACCAGATCTTAATGAATCAGTAGAGGTTTCATAAAAATAAACCTTTGTAATATGGCTCAATGATTACCATGTTGAATTATATATCACCTCTCTCGTGTTACTAACAATGTTGATTAAAAAAATTTCATTTTATTTATTAGTTTAAAAGTTTTATCAATGATATATACGAGAAAAGATTTATTTACTTGTCAAAACGAAACAATCTATATAAATATATTTATCAAACCTTATTAAACGATCGATCAGCGTTTGAACAATGAAATCATTATTTTCACAATTTTACCTTTCTATTTATTTTTTAATTCACTAACGCGTTACTAACAATGTTGATTTTTAAAAATTTCTTTTTATTTGTTAGTTTAAAAGTTTTATCAATGATATATAAGAAAAAAGATTTAATTACTTGACAAAACGAAAACAATTAATCTAGATAAATATATTTTTCATATATTAATTTAATAAATATATCAAACCGAAACCATACAAAACATTAACGCCATCTATACATATACAATAATGCGGTTTCTGAAATTTAAAGTAGAATATAATAATAAAAAAATATACTGCGCTTATAAACAGAAAAATGACTTATTGATCGCGATTTTCGATTAATGTTGCCACCAAATATTTAAAACTTTTCTCTCAGAATTTCCCTGACCAAAAAAAAAAAAAAAGATAGTAATACTTAATTAAACAAAAAAGGAACATGAATAAAGAGATACTTTTTAAAAAGTAAACCAACATAATACAAACTTTGAATAGAAATTTACTTCTAAAAGTAGTATAATCATGCATTAATTATTTTCTAATCACAGCAGCAAAAGAATTAACAAAAAAAAAGAAATCATTAGCGGAATTTCAGTTAAAAAGCTACTCGAATAGCTTTATTTTACATCTTATTATCATTATTTTATTTGCATCTTATTATCATTGAATAACAATATTTTTTTCTTTTAGAGAGCTAATAATACATTTCTTTTTATTCTTGTACAATTCTTTCGCTATTAAATCATATATACATTTTTGTATAATTCTTTTACTTTTAAATCGTTTACTGCCTGCATTTATATATAATTAGTAAATTTCAGGCCTTTAATTTTTTTTTTCAAATGATGGAAAAAATTTTGATAAAATGCTAAAATGAGATTAGTCTATTTTTAAAAAATGTTTAGCTATTAAAATAATTGGCTCTGCATGAAAAAAAAAAAAAAAAAACTGTTCGAATTTATTATTATTTAGGATTAATATTCACGAAAAAATCGACACAATTCAATTTGTGTAAGAAAAATATATAATTTTCAAAAAAAGTAAAACATTCTTTCTATGATGGAAAAATACAAAGAATGCTTTGTAACAGCGATTTTTTTTTGGAAAATCTCCAGTAAATATATATGAAGTATTTATTACAGCTTTTCGTGCTGGCCCATTGCCTATGAAGCTTATTGATTACTATCCAACTAAACTAACAATTCAATAGACCACTTTTATTCCCTGATGTCATCTAAAATTCGAACAACTACTTCCGGAGACTCTCTTCACTCTTTTTTTTTTTCATAAGGACTAATGTAGAATCTTTCCGGCTCAAGGATTTATCTTGTCTATACCCGGCGTAAAGGCATGAATATTAACTGGTTTTACATAAACTTATTTTATCTTTGAAATAAAATAAAATTTTACTTTTTATAATATATATATTTTATATAAAAATGTCTAGATAATATTTATAATAAAAATATATATTTCATATTTCTTTTTATTTTAAATATGTTAAGTTTATATATGTAATATTAAATTATATGTACAATTTATTTAATATATAATACATAAATTTTTTTCTTTGTACAGTAAAATACTACAAAAATGTAAGACCAATTATATATATATTTTTTTTTTTTTCAAAAACTCTTTATTCTTCTAAATTTATTTCATCGCCTTCAAAGTAATTGCCTCTGGAAATAATGCACTTATGCCAACTTTTTTTCCATTCTTCAATGCATGCTAAAAAGTCATCGGCAGGGATGGCCTTCAAAGTGCACGGCGATTCACGTTGAATCTTTTCAATCGACTCAAAATGGTGTCCCCGGAGTGGTCTTTTGAGTTTAGGGAATAACCAGAAGTTTTTAGCCATATTTATTAATTTACAAATGCCTTATTCTCAATATAAAATTTCAGATGAATTTTGTAAAAAGAATTATTTAATCTCCTGTTTATACTAAATGGTTTGATAAATTATCCTTTGATTCCCCGTTAATTAATAATTTTGCATCTTAAATAAAAGCTTATTTTATATTCAGGCTTGTGGTATTTATGATCTTATAATATTAAGCAGTTTCTGATTCTTCTTCTTTTTTTTTTTTTTTTTTAAATCCATATTGATGCAATAAATTGTTAAAATTTATTCAACATTTCCCAGACGCTTTTAGAAAAAATATAACAACATTTCTACCAAATTTAAATTATACATATGAAGAACAAAAGTTCTGATGAATGAAAGAAATTTTTCTTAATTAATGTATAAATATTTTCTATATATAATTAAAATCTAATAAACATAAATTATAATAAATTTGTTTATTGAATATAAAATTTTATTAAATAGTTCAATTACGGTAAATTTAGCTCTTTTTTTTTTTAATTTTCTTATATTAATTGCTGTTCTTCTTATTCTTAAAACTTAGTTTTCTCTAGACATCATGTGTATACATAAATATATACTTACATACAAAAAAGTACAATCATTGCAATAGAAAGACAGAAAACTATATAAAAGCAAAATGAAATAAAATATATCAAGAAATCAACAAAATGAATATAGTTCGAAAGAACGATTGAAAAATTTAAAGATTCTTTCAGGATATTTAAATTTTTCAATCGTTCTTTTTGTGGATTTTAAAAACACACACATACATATATATGACCCAAAATTCGATATACTTATTAATTTATTTTTAAAACAATTAACAAAGGAAAGCATATACTTGTAATCACAGATGTCTATGTTCAGTTCATGCTCAAAGACAAACACAATCAATACTTAAAATGAGGATATCTTCCAGTTTACATAAATTAATTCAGATATTTTTTTACTCTGGCAATAAGGTAACCCATTTTAATATTATAAATTTCTTTAAATTCCTGTTCAATTTTCATAGTGTACTCATAAAATTTTGGCTTCCTCACAATGCGCTGACATGTTCAGTACGAAACTCCAAATTGGCCAAATAATCTCCTCAATGATTTTCTTAGAAATTTGAGCAAACGTTCCTAACCATTTTCAATTTCTTCAAAACTTCGAACAAAAAATTTTAAGCATTAAGAAAAAGTGTATATCGCATTATTTTTAAAAATAAATTTTAAATAATACAATTTCAGTTTTTGAAATCTTGTTCACATAATTATCTCTTTGCTGATTTAAAAAAAAAAAAAAAATGTTTATTTCGCACACAAAAATTTTTTTTAAGCACATTGTACTTGATACTTGCAAAAGTAAATCACTGTTAATATTTGTAAGAAATGATAATTTATAATATTTATT
The DNA here is from genome assembly GCA_021605095.1 of Caerostris extrusa. Lineage (NCBI taxonomy): Eukaryota > Metazoa > Arthropoda > Arachnida > Araneae > Araneidae > Caerostris > Caerostris extrusa. The sequence continues at coordinate 78,133 of BPLR01006897.1, read as the reverse complement.
TAAATGTTGTTATTTTCTCATTATTCGTTTAATAATAATAAAAAAAAAAAAAAAAAAAAACTCTTTTACAAAACATTTTAAAATTTGACATTTAAGGATTCTACAAAAGAATGTATAATTTTATATTATTTAATTAAATAGGAACATACACCAAAGAAGAAACATATTGGGTGGCATTTGTAAAAAAAAAAAAAAAAAAGAAAACAGTGCTTGGTTAAAAATTACCATTTTATAAAGCATTTATTTATTATGTTTACAGACGTTTTAAATATTAACAATTATTTAAATTGAGAAGAAATCCTAACTAAACAGTATAAGAAAGTTGCTTAGAAACAAATATTTTTCAATCTTACGAAATTAAAAATCTGAAATATAAAAATGACAGATAGGGAAAAATGCTTAAGTACAATGCAGTTTTTCCCCAAAGATTGTCAACAAACGCTCTAAAATACACCCATTAACCTCTAGAAATAGCCTCGTCATTAAAGCTTCAATGCAGTGTTGATTCTCGGAAATTCTAGGCTGTGGTTAATTTCGGTTTGAAGAACATTTAAATAATAGATAAACAGTAAACAAATTTTTTCACATTGATTGTTCTAAAAGGTAATTATTTTTGTAGCACATTTATATGAAATATTCTAGAGGTATAAAATTTAGGTTATATAATTATGAAAACAATTATTGAATAAAAATAGTAAAATTCATAATTTAAAATACCGAAATTAATTATTCGATGACTTGAATAATGAACAATATTTCAGCATGTTTGATTATAACGTAATTATTTAATACAATTTTAAAGCAATAAAATTAAATGGTTATTATTTTTTTCATTGAAGATTAATATTGTTAACAAATTAAAATATGTGATTACAGATTTTATTTTTTAAGCAAATCGTGTTCGATGCTCGCTATTTCGATTTTCCAATTTAGAATTATATATATTTATTTATATATTATTATTATTTAATTGATTTCTTTTAAATTTTTATTAATCAGATTAGAATTAATGCTTTAAAAAAATTATTTTTCCAAATATTGCTAGTTAATACTATTAAAGCTAAATATCTATTATGCAATTCTTTTTTAAAAACTATGTGTGGTACTTTCATTATTATAGCGATTTTGGCGTATTATTGATGGGACATATTTTATTGTAACTGCTTGAGCGATGTTTCCATGACAATATATTAAATATTTTATCGTGCATTTATTTACGAGAAATTAAACAAAAAAAATTTACATAGAAATTAAATTCTCAGAATTCCGTAATTTTAGTTATTTTGCTAAAATTTGTAATACTTTAGATAGCGCAATATTATCTTGTCTTGCATATTGCCGGAAGAAGAATTCAATGAAAAAGTTTATTGACGCCATTTTGTGGAGTTCATATCCTGTGTATTTTCAGATCTTGAACTAAGCAAAGCCTACTTTGGCAGTAGAGGTTTTCAGGCCTTCTTTTTCTTGCTTCGTAAGTTAAATATAAATATAATTATGATATATATATATTTTAATATGAAAGAACCAGTAAAACTGAGTATCTTATTGCCATCATGTTCATTACAATAAATCTGAACTTCCGGTTTCGATATTATAACGTCGAAACAAATAGAAATGAAAATGAAAAATTATCATGAATTATAAAAAAAAAGTATTATGTAACTTAAATTTTAATAGAAACACAAAAAATGAAATGTTAATATTCACGAATCATGGACGATTGATTTGGCGGCAAAATATGGTGATAAAATTCGCCAAGGCTTCCATAAATGGAAAGGAAAATTTTATTATCTATCAAAAATTTAAATTTGATTTTCCCAATTTTTTTTTAATTTAATTTTATTTTAAAATCATTATCACGGTAAAAAATTTCTGAATTCTTTGAGAAAATAAAAACACACAATTCTACGAATTTTTAGCTTATGCATACAAACATGATAATTCTCATTATTCTATTGGTTTTGTGAATTTAAATATTGTGTGTTTAAATAAATATATAAAAAGTTATTATTATACTTGTAAATAACATTTAGCTATGTAAAAATACGCTTTTATACATTAATGAAATGTGAAATTTTTTTTTTACAATATAGTAGTAATTACATAATATTGAAATACTGATTTAATTTTAGATACTTACGTATTAACGCCACCGCAGCAGAAGTTGCGCTAATGCGCCAATAAAGAGCTGCCAATGCGCCGAAATAGAGAGTGTTTTGAATCTATGTTAAACTCTATATTGGCCCATTTTCCACCGAAATCCGATTGACTACTTTGTTTTTAAATAAAGTGTTTTGAATTTTGAAAGTGTTTTGATTTTAAATAAAGTGTTTTATATATTTTATGAATTGTCACAAAAATTTTAAGTGTAGATTGGCACTACTTAAAAACCGCCAAATCTGTAGCTGCGGTGGCGTTAATACGTAAGTACCGAGTAGGAAATGTTAGCTATTATTCACTGACATCAACAAGCAAAATCAAAACATTGTTAAGAATTTATTACTGTGATATTTTATTGTAAAAGAATTCATTTTATTTAAAATAAAAAAATAGTTGAAAATTCATATTGTTGTACCATTGTCACATAGTGATAAAATATTCAGAAAATATATATTCTGTTTAATGAGATTATGATTTTGAAATATGTTAAATTTTATCTGAACTTTGAAATTTTATACATCTTATTAAATTATCCTATTACTTTCTATTTATTTAATTTTGAACATTTCTTATACTAATTGTTGATAAAATCAACAATTGCCTAAGCAATTTAATGCTCTACTTCTCTAGAGACAGTTACATTTTCATTTTATAAATTAATTTGAAACATATGCTACTCTTGAAAAATAGGACAAACTCCACATGGAAGTTGACTATTGCTGTCGTTTTTTTAACTGAATGTGCAATATCTGATTAATATAAAAAAAAAAAAAATTATCTCAGTGAACCATCATTATTTTATTTTAGAAACAGGTATGTGACTCTGTAGCTCATTGGCTCAGCAGCTAGTAATGCCATCTATGAGTGAGAGTTAATGTGTAAATACATCAATTTCCTGCTAATAATCCACAGTAGAATATAACCTACCTTTTCAGCTCCCCCTCTCCTCACCGCCCAAAAATAACAGATTTTGCCTAATTCACAAGTTATTTGTTCCTGTATTTTGATAATATACTATTCAAAGTCAATTAAGTCAAAATATCTTTCAGTTTTAAAGGATTTTTGATTTCACAGTTATATATAAAAGCTACATCAAATTTAAAGTAGTGGAAGCCAAAAAAAAAAAAAAAAAAAAAAAAAAAGTGCATTATAGGATTTGTAATCTTCAAATTTGTGATTTATTAGAGGAAAAAATATTGATCAATGTCACATTTAATTATTGATCTTGCTTTTTGTAAAGTGCTTTTAATTCTCATCCATAGCTCCATTGTAGGTTTTTTTCAGACACTAGCACACATCAAAGTATAATGTGCATCTTATGTAAAACTTTGGCTTCAGTGCCCACAACTGACTAATATATTTTTTTTCAATTCCTTCTATTAGCTCACACTCTCCCTATATATATCTTGTTCAAATTTTCAATCGTTAATAAAATACTTTTTATTCATCCACTCAAATTCAAATACATTTTTTTTTTTTTAATTTGTAGTGGATGACACTTGATGTTAATACAATTTTTTTTCAAATATTAATTCAGTAATTAAATTTAATTAATTAATTTTAGGTTTTTTTTCAGATTTAAGATGGCACCAGATAAACTTAAAAAATGAAGGAAAATTAATTATAAAGGACTTTCTGCAATAGAGTGAAAAAAATAGAATTGACTTTAAACATTTTTTTTTTTTTTTATATTACTTGTTTCTTTCATGTTTAGAAGATTTTTCTTTTAGATAGAGGTTTTATATAATTGATTTTTATGAAATTATTGGGAGGGAAAAAGCCTTGGGAGATTGTATGCAGTGGCCTATAATCTACCCCCTGAAATTTGTAGTATATAATCATCAAATTATAGGAAGGATTATATGGTATTTAAATAAAAAATTTCTGTATGAAATTCTTTTTTAAAATAACTCACAATCATTTCTTTATAGGTTCATATTCTTTCGCATGATGTCTACTGTTCCTGAACAGCCGAAGAAAAAACGCCGCATTGACGTTCAACAAAATGTAGAGTCTCGTATATCGCTGTCTAAACTAAGTCAACCTCCTGAAAATTCAGTGGATCCCACTAGGAGCACATATCCTAGAACAAGAAGCAGGGGAGTGTACCTTGTGGATCATATAACAAAGCTTCTAAACTGTTAAAAAAATCACCAGTAAAAGATGATTGCAAAAAGTCTGAGGTTGCTGGTGTTTCTTTTACATTTTCTCCCTCTAATGATTCAGATGACTCATCTCACAGCCAAAACTTTGGATGCCTTAAAAAAATTATTACTGGGTCTAAACATGAAACTTTATGTAATAGAATTTCAGTAAAAGCACAGCAAAATAAGTGCGGTAAAACAAGGTGCAGTTTATTAAAGTCTGAATGTTCAAAACAAAATATTAATTATTTAAACCCAACTTCTAAATTTCTGCTTAGTTCTTTGGATACAAAGAAATCTGTAAAACCAATTGCAGTTAACTGTGATATTCCTGAAACATCTGGTTTTTTAACGCCCAAAAAGATTTCTGATAATGGTATTGCTGAAGTTCCTGCTAAAGAAACTTTAAAAGAAAATACTATTTTTTTTAAATACCTGTGATGAAATTGATGACAAAAAGGAAAGTTTAAGTTATTTTCAGTGTTTGCCACCACATATATTAGAGAATATATTATGTCAAATCCCTTTTACTGACCTAATGAAAAATGCTTTAGTATGTAAAGCATGGTATGATATTATAATGAATGAAAATGTAAGAATATTTTTACTTGTCTTTAATTAATTTTATAAATTTTATTCTGTGCCATGAAACAGTGTAGGCTTAATTTATTTCAAAATGAATTCTCTGGCCATTTTTTTATAATTATTAGATGGTTATTTTTTAGATGATTTAATTTAAATGACTTTTTAATTTTTCTAATTGATACTAAAAATAAAACATATTTAATTGGATGTTTGAGACTATAGAAATTCAAGTTAAAGAGTATTAATCAATAGAAAGTTTATATCCCTGTCTTATTTTCAGCAACTTGCTTTCAACTTCAGTTTTATTTAACTTCTTGATTTTATATTTCCGTGGGATGTTAAAAAGTAGCTTTTTTTAACTATTTGAAAACTTGATTAGTAAGACAATGGCTAGAAAACTAGGTTTTCAGTATTAATAGCCCAGTGAAAAATACTAGTTCTTTTCCCTGCTTATTGAAGTTTGCTGTTCTTGGTGCAAATTTCTTGCATAGAAGGGGCATTCATTTTGTTGCTGACATGAGACTGTAAGATTATTCTAAAAATGTTTGTATTGGTTTATAACTGTTTAGAAATTTAGCTTGCACAATGTACTCTATTAAAGAAGGAACAGGCTTTTTTTTTTAAATTACATGAGAACAAGCAGTATTAAATTTTATTTTGAACTTTTTGTTTTGTAAGTGCAATTCACTCAAATGAATGAGTCTCTTGGAAGAAATTTGTTGCATTTATTCAAAATGAAATTTTTACGTTAGTTGCTTCAATCTTTTTTGATTCTGCATTGTTTTTATCAAAGCAACTTTGTGTACTCATATATCCTTACTAGATCTTATTATTATTATTTATTTTGTCTTTCTTCTGATAATATTGAGTTTATAGCAATGGCACTTGGTTTTTATTCATTTTTTTTACAATTATAATTAAACAATTTTTAACTGCTGCTATTACTTTGTAAGTGTACTATATTCTCCAACAAAATTTGCTTTATATATAGACATTTTATTATTAATAGTTTAAGTTGCACAATATATCTTAAATAGAGAGTAATTATACACAATTTTTGTTTGAACTATAATTATATTTAAAATCATTAATTAATTTAAGCATTAATTAATCTTTTTATATTCTGAATTATAGTAAAATATTTTTTTTTTTTAAAAAAATGTATGCAGATAAAAATTAAGTTAATATTCAAATAAACATGTAACCAAAATTAAAACACTATGTTTTTCCCCTTAAGAAAGAGAAATTCAATAAATTATACATGTGTATACATATATTTAAGATCAAATTATTAAAAAAATGAAAAAAAAATTATTTTTTAAAATTTAACACATAGGTCATAAAACATTTCAAATTTGTTAAGTTATTATTCAGTAGTATTTAATGTTGAAAGATTCTGTCATTTCTTTCTATCATTGCTCATTTATTAAATGTTTTTTTTTTTTTTTATAAAACAAAAAATTTTTCTGTTTAAATATGAATAATATATATTGACAGTTTATGGAATGGAAGAAGAGATATTATGGTCTGAAAAAGAATTCAGAAAAAGATGTATTATATATGGAGAAGATATGTACAGAATTAAAAGTGGATGCTGTTGAAAAGTGCTTTGGAGCTCTTCTTGTGTAAATTATATGTTTTTTTTTTACCTTTTTTACTGTTGATCACATGTTTTTAAGATAATTTTAACTAGAAACTACATATGGTGTTTGTACCATTGTTGAATTTAAAGAATTGTAAAATTAAATTTGTATTCCTCTAAACTAGGACTAATTCATATATATATTTAAGGGCATTGTTATTTGATCTTTTTATTTCCATTTATTATTCATGATTATATATTCAATGAAAATATCTTCACATACTAATATGTAAAAACATCTTAATCCTTTTTTTTAAAAAAAAAAAACGGTTTTTAAAAATTTTAAACTACTTGTATATGAAACCATATATGATTTAAGATATTTTCAACATCACTTTAAGCAAGTTATAAGAATTTATATTATTATTATTATTATTATTAATTTTATAATTTATAAATTATTATTTTAAATTATTTATTTGATAAGATTGAAATACATATCAGTATATTTTTTTTTTAAATTTCATTTGCCGTAAGATGGGCAGATAACTGTTACTCATAATTTTTTACAGTAAAAATAAAATCTTGTTTAATGCGTCTGATGATGTGTGCTAGTTTACTTCTATTTTCTTATAATAATTTTTACCAATAAATTTCTATTTTTATTTTAAATAAAGAAATTTTAGGGCATCAAAACAATATAAAAAACTGGCAATTTGAAAATTAAGTATGTAGGAGAGATGAAATATGCATAAAAGAACTATAATAAAGTTGAAAAATTATTTATTTTTATATTTTGTCAAAATACGAACAAATATTGGTTATTTTTCTCACCCTTGTATACAGTGGGATGTGTAATCTATCTTGTCTCTGTTATATTATAACAACACAGCTTTTTCTAGCATCCATAGTTCTCATAAATTCCTCACTTTAGTTTTAAAAGAATCTTGTATAGTATTTCTTTCATATATAGAAGTTTCATCTAGTATCTTCAAATAAATTAATATTAATTTATAATAAAATAATATCTTTTCTCTGTGTATTGAACTATTTTTTGTAATATATTTTAGTACTTGAAGATATTTTTTAGTATCTGATATCTTGGAATTGTTGGCCTTCTTTTATAATATATATGTTATAAAAGTTTGATAATACAGTGCAGAAAGATGCAATGTCACAAACTATCTATGCACTATCAGAATATATAAGTATTTGAGCCCTAAATTTAGATGGAAGTATTTACAGAGTTTGACTGTCAAAGTATCAGTTTTGAAATGATTGATTTAACCCTGACATTTCTTAATTTGAATACTTTTGTAATATATATTGCATTGGTAAGAAAATATATTCAGTTTTTACAATGTCCTTGAATTGTGGAAATCGAAAATACTTTCTTGCCAACCCAATTTAATATACATGTGTGTGCTGTTATAGTTTGATGATTGTTGTTGCTTAGTTATACTTTTTGATATAAATGTAGAATATTGTGTTCTTTTCCTTTTTTAATTCATTTGGGTAAGAATTGTTTTGTGTTTCTTTATTACATTTATTTAAATAAACCAATATGATTTTATGTTAATTCCAATATGATTTATAATTCTAATGTGAACTAATTTTAATAAAATTTTAAGACATCTGACCATAACCTATTTTATATTTTCTGTTATATTTATCATCTAAATAAGTCATATTGCTTATTTCAGATTTATGTTCCATTATTATAATAAATTGCCATCGTCAAACATGTATAATCTTTTAATGAAAAATTCAAAAGCAGTTCATGCTGAACTTGTTCTTTCTGAAAGATTTCCTGAATTATCAAAAAAGTAAGTTAATCATTAATGTAAAACTATAAATAATTTTTTGTTAAAATTTATATATGGTATTTTTATCATTAATTACTGGTATAAATTGTGATAGAAAATTCACCATTAAAAAGTCAGTTTTACACAGAATATAATTGTGAAATTTAAAAAAAAAAATATTATTTAAAGAAAAGGCTAATCATTATATTTTGAAATGAAATGTTAATAAAAATTTAAAATAAATTTTATTAGATTTCTCATTTCTGTTGAAGATAAAGTTTTTATTTTTGTATTTTTATTTGTTACATTAGTCTAAATAGGTTTAATTGAATTAGTTTAAAATAAACTTATAAAAATGTTCAGTTTAGATATTTATAAGTTGCAAGTTTAAAGCCAGAAGCAGTTTGTAAAACTCTCTGTATTTCTGTTTATTTTTTTTCTCTACTGAGTACTAAATAAAAGTAGCATTGAGATAATTTGATAAATTCATGTTTTAATTATACCTATTAGTAAAATTTAAAATAGATTATATAATTTTATTGAAATTATTAATTTTTTATTGAGAAAATACTATTAACCTAAAATTTGATATTTTATTTTTTCTTAAGTAACAATAAGCATACCAGCTAATAACAAAATCTCATTGTAATAGTTTAATCAATAGTATGATATTTGCTGAATGGATAATGTAAATAAACTAATAAAGGTACTTCATTTAGAAATTAATGTAAATGTTTTATTATGGATAAAAATTTATTTATAGTATAACCATATAATTTCATTATATTTTATGTGACACATAAAATATCATGAAATTATGATGTGTTGACATTTCTGCATTTCAGAAGGGGGGAAAAACAATAAATATTTTTATTTTTTATTCATGAAAATAAAGTATTTATGAGTGTCTCTTCAATTATTCAATTTATAACTGGTTTTATTATTTATGTTTCAATTTTTTTTTTAAATGAAAGCAATTTATATTTTTAATAAACTGCTTCAAAACTTAAGAAAAGGAATCTTCTTGAATTTAAAAAATATGTATAAAAGTATACATAATTTTTTGATCATCCTTTAGTTATGGATAATATTAGGTACATAAAATAATTGTATATGAAATTGAAAAAGTACAATACTCAATTTTATGAATATACTTTTTGTATCAATAGTTCTTCATATATAATAAGAATGCGTTATGAGCTATGACATCATTTCCATTCATAAATAGAACATTTGAAAAAAAGTATGACTTCTTGCATGAACAGTAAAAAAAAAATAATTATAGCAAAATTTTCATTCATTTTTCTTTAGCAATAAAAATTCACTGGTGCCCTCTGGTTGTACATTAGTTAAATTGTAAAAAAGGGTTTTTATTTAATTAAAAAATATCTAATTAGATTTCTTTCTTAATTGGCCTTACGCCATGTAAAAAAAAAAAAAAAGAAATATATTCAAAGGTTCATATATTATAATTAAACTGTTAAGTGTAAATTAAACTACTAAGTGTTACAGTTTTGAAGTTTTAGCATACAAGCATTACAAGCAAATTATATTATTTTATTTCATTTTTTATTTTATTTTTTCATTTTTTATGAAGAGATTGTTTTCAAAGATAAGACTGTTTTTTTTTTTTTTTTGTGTGGTGATAAAACATTGTATATATATTTTTATATTGTATATATATTTTTTATTCTTTAGATTTCCATTTCTACAGTATATCTTATAAAATTATCCTTCTTTACTTAATTTTTTGGTTTCATGTTTGCAATTTTGTTAAAAGTGCTATACAAATAGAAAATTTGAATAAGTGAATTAAAAATATTTGTAGAAGAGCTCTTTATAACATTTTTAATATAAAGTTTATAAATAAAAAAAAAAAAAAAAATTTTAAATTTCTGATCAGTTTTTCATTTTTTTCCAGGTAACAAAAGTATGGTGTATATTTACTACTGTAATATTGATGTCTGTGTCAGTGAATGATATATGTAATCTTTATGGATCACTTATGACAACTACTTCTGATTATTCTTGTCATGATATTACAAATGCTTTTTACTGTGTAGCTTCATTTCTTTTTTTATTTCAAAATCAACTTTGGTATAAATTATGGGTATGTTTATTCTTCTCTTAAATATATTTAATCAAATACGTATTAAGTTACATTTTTTTTTTTTTATTATTTGTTAAGCATCACTTCCTTGACATTCTTCTGATCATCTGTGAAGTTTGAGCTTTGTGGTTTCTGTAATTTAAACTAAAATTATAAATAATCTATTTATTGTATTGTGTTGTAAGTTTTTAAATAATTTTTGTCTAATTATTTTGTGTTGTAGCAGTAAGTCAGTTATATAAGTTCATGTTCTAGTATTTTTTTTTTTTTCTTCTGATAACTATTGTTGATTTATAATTCTATGTAGTTTGAAACTTCTAAAAGCTTCAATTTCTTTGTTTTGATTCATAGTGTCTACTGTCAAATGCTGATCATTGTGTTACAGCTATGAAAATCCAAATATATTTTTATACAAATAACGAGAAAAATTCTACTACATATTAACAGTTAATATATATATATATATTAACTGTTAAACTTTTTTAATATTTTCATAGTATTTTGCTAAAACGTTTATTTATACATTTGCTATTTTTATATTAAATCAATAAATAAATATTTCAGTACAGAAATTGAAATAGCTTTCATATGCAATAGTCTATTAAGTAATTTTTCTGAATACAAATAGAAAAATGAAAGTTGTCTCTATTTAAAATATTCTTTTTACCTGTATTCAAAAATATCTAATTAGTAAGAGTAAACAAGTGGTTGTGTATATAATACTTTTTTTATCTTACTAATTTATTTGAATTAAACTAAATTCAAATAAATTAGTAAGATAAAAAAAGTATTAATTTGAATACAAACACCAATGATATATTTTAAATAGCTATACTAGTAAGTAATTATAAATATTATTTAAGCAACTATTATTTAATAAGTATTCTAAGTAATTATACAAGGAAAATATAAAAGTAATAACTCAAAGATATATGTTGAGATTTCAATAAAATGAAGGCAAAATATGCTATATATAGTAAGGTACAAGGTTATGATTTTATTGAAATTAGAAAATGCATGAAATTAACTAATTTTAACAAATGACACTCAGTATCATAGGGCAAGTGTGAATGTTACTTAACACTATATCTTGTCATGAATTTACCCAGCATACAATTGACTGGTTGGCTCCTAGGCCACCTTCATGAAACCATCTACTTATAGTACATGTTAGAATCATAGTTTTGGTAGTGGCATGAAAGAAAGGCCTAAGTTAATATTAAGTTTTATAATAATCTGTAAATCAGCACTCAACATCTTTTGGCCATCCTTCTGATGTTAAATTCAGCATTCAAAAATCGTTGCCTAAGGTTATGAGCCACAAAAGATTTATATTTAAACATTTGGCTACATTTGTTACATGCATTTAATCTCTTAGTAATCCTCTTTATCAGCTCTTCTAGAAATAATGTCTATTTCTGCTTTTTCATCCTGCTGCTTCAACAAAACATGCTGCCTTATTTTCATCATATAATTTTTTATGTTTTTTATAAATAATGCATTCTGATTTTTATGCTTATTGCAGTTTTATTCAGAACTTTATAATAAACAACATAGTCAAATTTCATATTGATTGGGTTTTCGAATGAGTTATTTTTTATGACTTTTTTTTGTAACTTATAGAAATAATGTATAGTAAATATATAGTGTTACAGTTTATTTTAAGAAAATCCACTGAAACACCATATCAAATAAAAATATTTAGAAAATTCATGGTGAAAAGTCTTAAAATTCTCTTAAATTTATCATAGAAATAACTATATGAAGGATGGTGCATCTTCAGAATATTGAATTATTATTATTATTATTATTTGTTTTCCAATATATATACACAGATTGATATTATGGAAATCAATCTTACTGCATACAACTTTTATTTATAATGGTGTTGGAAATAAACTTTTTTTTTTTTTATCAAACATCTGATGAGCAATGTAGATCAATCTTACTAATCAGTGTTTGTGATCTAACCCTGAGGTTAGTATAAATTAATTGTAATTGAAACTTATTAGCAATTTAGGGTTTAAATTATTAAGTTAAAAGTTACAAAATACACTCTTCATATTGACAGTGTTACTTAATTAAATGTTTCTTCTTCATTGGCCTTAGTAGCCCCATGGTGGGCCAAGGCCATCTCCCTACAGGCAGATTTTGAGACAGGAGATGTTTTTTTTTTTTTTTAAGGATAGGGTTGTTAGCCCTACACCCAATGCTCTGCAGTCATAGATCAGAACCTATGGTTTTAAAAGGGATTCCGAACCACTAAAAACATTCATGGCATAGCCAGAAATCGTACCTGAAACCTGTGGCACTGAGCACCAGAGCACTCACTATAACTCAACCATGAGGCCCCTAATTAAATACTGAATTAGCAGAAGTCTTATTTTCATGTTTATAAAGGAGATAGTTTTATCTAAATTAAACATGTTTTATACATTGTTTATTTCTTCAATTAAATGTGTATTGCTAAAATTTAAAAAATAAAAACAAATCCCTTCTATATTAAGCCAATATTAAATGGCTTTATTAAGGCCTAAAATTGCAATATTTTTTTTTAATTCACCTAGAAGCTTTGATGTGTTACATTTATTGAGTTTTTTGGTTTATTTATTTGTTTAATTAATTATCTGAAAGAAAGCATGAAAATCTTTTAAGAAATATTTTTATTTTGTCCTTGATATGTGTATTATTTTTGTATTGAAATATTTTTTTAATAATATATGTTGGAAATATTTTATGTGCTGTTTACATTACAGTTTGTGATTCATTCCATTTTTACAGACTTCACTACAGAGTTTACAATGCCCTTTATTGGATAGAAAATAATTGTGTTTCAAAAGAAGATAAATATTTGCAAATTTTGAAAATTACAAAAGAACTGCCTAGTCATGAGAATATTATTGAACCTCTTTGGTAAAGTTCTAATAATTTAATATTTATTTACAGAAATTTTATTTTTTTGAGTGAATCAATGATTATGTTTTCTAACAACATTTAGAGTTTTTCTTTCTAATTTTAGCCAAATATTACAAAATCAAAACTTCACGAATGAACAGCTAAAGATTTTGAAGCACAAATTACAGCCTGGACATATTGTTAAGATTATTGCTCTTGCTGGTAAGATTTTGATATACTTCTATTTTTTTAAATCAAATTACATTCAACTTGCATATTTACATATGAAATTGTGGATTTTAAATTGTTTCATATAGAATAATAATAATGGCGGCCTGATGATCGAGTGACTAGCGCTCTGTACCACAGGTTTCGTGTTCAAATCCTGGCAGTGCCATGGACATTTGTAATGGTTCGAATCCACTTTAAAACATAGGTCCCGGTCTGATAGGATCGTAGAGCGTTATGGGGGTAATGTTACTCTCATCTGTAGCATATCTTCAAACTGCACGTGCTCCCTGGGTGACTAAGTGAGTAACAGCAGTGCAGCCCTTGCTTATGGCATAATGATCAATTCTCTCTGGTACTGCCAGTTGCATTAGAACAACAACAGAATAATAATAATTGTTTATGTGTGGCAATACTTATAAAAAGTGATATATTTTTGATAATGCCAATTTCCAATTGCTGTAATGATATATCTTACTTAGTTATTAGTATAAAATATTAATATAAATTACATATAAAATTACAATTTTTCAAATGTATTATACATAACCATTTATTGTATTTCTATATTTCAATTCAAAAGTGCTTTGCATAAATTAATAAATAAATAATTAAATTAATATTTTATAGATTTCATTTTTAAAAAATTGGAACAACTAACATTACAAAAACAAAACTACTGAAAAACTCTTGCATATAATATACTAATAATTAAATAAAAGAATTATCCAAAATACTTTAGTGTAATATAGTTTCTAAATTAAATAATAAGACAAAGATATTCCTTACATATATATATAATACTTTGACATTTAAATGCAAGCAGTTTTGGTAATATGCCATTCATCACAACAATAATTATCTCTGTTGCCAACATACAAATTATAATATAGCCATATACAGTTAATGATGTAAATTAATAATAAACATGCATATATAGTTGTTACTTAATTTTATATTCTGTAATCATGAATTTTATGTAGACAACAAAAATACAAAAATAATAGTAAATTAAATACAAAAATATAGTAAATGAGCAAATTAATTAATTATTGACATGCAAGTGGTGTGAGCTTAATTATTATAAGCAATTTTCTGATTTTTTTTTTTTTTTTTTTTTTCATGTACCCTTTATGAAAATTTGGCATATAATTCAAAAATTTTATAATTTCAGGGGTTTCCTTAATCACACCTACTTCATTCTTTTATATAAGAAAAATTATGGTCTTAAAATGCATTCACAAATTTTATGTAAGATTTCAATTCACATAATATAAAAACATTAAATCGGACTGGTTGATTATGAAAATTCAAATGTAAAGAGCTTTGATTTTAAACTGATATGCTGTAAAATTTTTGAAAAATTATTAAATTAATTATTTTTGAAAAAAAATCTAATCAAAATAAGCAATTATATCAAAATTAGATCCTTTAAATTGATTGTATGCATAAATCTTTGCTATAATAAATAAACTTATACATAATAATAAACAATATGTATGCATAACTGCAGCTTATTCCTAAAGTGGATGTAATACATCCTTAAAAATGATTTTGTTAAGACATCCATTTTTAATAATCAAAAAATGTTCAGTTTTTCATCAAATTTTGGCACTTTATTCAAGGCAAATAAATCCATGTTTCAACACTTTTTAGCCAATCAGCCTTTACACTTTTGATTTGGCACTCCTTATTTGTGCACATATTGAGCTATTCATCGAATAATTAAGACTTACAACTTATAATGAATATGTATTCTTCTGCTTGACAGAATTATTTTAAAAATCTTAAATTTACTCCTAAGGAATTAATAAAAATATTTGCAATATGTATATTCTCATTCATTCAAGAAATTAAAGAGAAGTTGTTCAAGAAGTCAGAAAAAGTTTTAGTTAAAATTAAATGGTAAATGAAGCAATATTAAAGTTATTAATTCTTTGTATACTTTTTTTAGTATTTTTATTACATAGCATTTAGTAAAAATAAAAAAAAATTAAACAAGAATTAAATGATGATGAAATGTTGCTTTGAAATAAAAATTAAATTCATCTTTATCCAGGTACATCAACAAACAAATTAAAATTATTAGTTAATCAATATAATAAGAATTACTATAATATTCTGCCTAAAGAACACTGATAGTAGAAAATGTTCAAGTAATAAATTATGTAATTACAAAAATCAAAACTGAAAAAAATAACACTTCATGTAAATTACATCAATTTGTAAGCAAAGAAGAAATCATAGGGCATTTTATATTTTCTCAGCCCTTCCCATAAGTGATGAAGTTATTTTAATATGATTGATAATTACTATATTGTTATAAATTTTTTTTTAAATTCCTGCATAAGTATTTATATGAATGGAAAGTAGTCAAGAGTGCATAAGTAATTCAAAGTATTTGGGGCATAAATTGAAATAAATTATATCAAAACTAACTTCCACATACTAAATATATTGCACATGCTTTGCAAATTTAACAGGAAAAAATCCCTCTTAATATAATCCAAAAATCAATAGAGTTCTTCTTTAAAAAAAAGTAATCGTTCTAAAAGCATTATTTCTATAAAAACAAAACACTCTTCCATGTTTTTTTATATGTCATGTATTGTGCATGTAATTTATGATATGTCACCAATTCAAAAATTATTCGTAAAATTATTTTAAATAGCAATATACATATTACATGATTGTCATATTTTTATTTTTCAGGAACTGGTAAAACAACTGCATTAATTCATTTAGCACAACAACACCCCCAGATGAAATTTCTTAATATTATGTTTAATAAGTAAGTGTATGTAATGTAGTTAATCCTTTTTTAAAAGCTCTGTTTAATATTTTTAAACATCTGTAATATTTTTAATTTAAAAATGGTTACAATTAAAAAAATTAATGAATGTAAATTTTATTTTAGAAATGTTTGTGAAGAAGCAATGAAAGGATTTCCTCCAAATGTTACTTGTAAGACTGCTCTTTCAATTGCTTATGAAGCCTGTGGAATTCCGTAGGTTATTTTTTTCATTTGTTATTATTGTTTGATAACATCCTTTGAAAACTTTAGATGTAAATTGTTATTACTGCTTATAGATACTACTTAATAACATTCTTTTTATCTTTTCTCATTAAATTGATAATATATCACACTTAATAACTGTTTATATATGCAGTGATAAGAAAGTTTTAATATTTCTAAACTATGTTTACATAAAATAGAAAATATTCCTTTATCTTTTTTGTGATGAGATTTCAATTATAATAATAGTGAAATTTCTTTTTAATATTATTTTATTTTTTTAAAAACTGGGTTCCCCCTTCCTCCCCCTACCCACTCCTGAAGATTTGATTGTTTATTTTAATAATGAAAAAAAAAAATTCCCTAAAGTATTCTATATTTGCTTTTGAAAATCAAAGGAAAGTGCCTGTTTCATGTAATTTTAAATTATTATATTTTTACCAATTACTATACCTTGAATAGTAATAAATTAAATTTTCTAAAAATGCAATAACTGGAAAGAGAGAAAAATTGCATTTGCATTTTCTGTATAATATTTATGAAATTTTTTTATTTATATAAGCAAAGCTTAGTAGTTAATTTTAGTTGATTATAAATTTTAGCTGTTGGTAGAAAGAAGTACAGATTACTTTCGATTCATATGTCCATCCAAATAATGCTATTAAAAATGATTAGCGTGTAATTTTATCAACATTCTGCATTGTCTTTCAGCAGTTTATGGGGTTTTTTCTTTCTTGTGTATGACAGAAATGTGAATCAATTTTTCTTCAAAAGATTTACAAGAGAATATTTTCCCACTATATGTTCGTGGGTTTTGCAGTTCTCTTAGTACATCTTAAATAATTCTAAATCTGCTACAATTTGCCATATTTATTGTATAATATACATTGAAGACAAAAATCTTATAGAAGGTACAAATGTGGTAAAACCTTGATAACAGTTAGTTAATATCTACCAGATAATGAAAAGATAGACTAAACATAAAAAAAAAAAAAAAACTATTTGAGCATGGAATAATTTTGTTTATTAAATTATCATTAAAAATATATCATTATAAAAATATATAAATGTAAAAATATATCGTTATATTTATTACAATATCAAAAATCTTGGTCAATATGACAGTAACTTATTGTCTTTTGGGGAGAAAAAACAATGCAGTTCGAAAAATTAATTTTTAACGATACTTAAAGAAAAATGAAGATCACTGATTGTATATAGCATTTTAGAATGCGCACAAAAAAAAAATTCTAAGATTTTTTTCAAAATTATGGTGGAAGATTATAGTGATAGTCAACGCTTTAATAAATATGTATATATAAATAGCTACAGAATATTTGTAAATGTATAAATTTATCTATGTATATTTTTCTTCTTTGCAGATTGAAAAACAAATTTAGCGCTAAAATTAGGGCTCATGATCTGATACCTGTCCTTGAACACCATTTAGGATCATCTTGGTCTGTTCGTTCATATGCTAAATATGTTCGGATTACATTAGAAAATTTCATATCTTCACCTGATAACAGAGTTCTCATGCATCATGTTCCTATTAAATTTGGAGAAACTAAGCTAGAAGCTTCTGTTGACAACATTAGATCTGTAAGTGTTAATTTTCATTTTTTATAGTGCTGTTTTTTTTGCTAATATCTGAAGAAAGGGAGTTCTGCTTACACACATTTCTTGTTTACTATATACTAATACATTTTTAATTATTTGCAATAAATTGTAAGTTTTTTTTTTATTATATATTTTCATGGTATAAATATCTCAGTTATTCAGATTGAGAATTGTTTTTAAACTAAAATTTTTTTAATAAAAAAAAAATCGAAAATATTTTGTAAAACTTTTTTTTAAGCTTTATTCTTATTAACTTCAACATAGTAAGAATAAAATACTCTTTTAATGAGTTTTATTCACTAAATCAATGTACTATTAACATATTTTAGGTGGAAAAATACTCGTCGTTTGAATAGAATAGTAATTAAAAAATATATTTGTAAATGCTTTTTTTTTCATTTGTTAAAATTCTTTTAAAGATAGTAAATATTACAATTAATATAATCTTAGATATTTTTGTTATTTTAAAGCTGAACTTATCAAAATAGTTTCCTAACCCTTTGCTAGGAATGTAAATTAAAAACATTTGCTAATGATAAGTTATTTAAAATTTAACCTATTAACATATTTATTTTACATTTATTACCTATACATTTTTTTCCAATGATTCACATTTTTTTTAATTAATTATATGAATTAACATCAATACTAACTTTCTATGGATCAACATTGATTATTCAGGTAAATGTGTAACTTAAACCATTTTAAAGCAGTAATCTTTTATTAATACTATCTCTAGCCACATTACTGCTTTAATATTTTTTTTTATTGAATGTAGAAGGAAAATAGAGAAAATATTTAATATTAATTGAAAAAGGGAAAAAATCATAATTCTTGTCTGTTAGCAATTTTGTGATGGAAGCAATTATTATGATCATGTGAAACTATTAGATATATTGATTTTATTTTTCTTATAGAAAATATTAAGAGATGCAAATCAAATTTGGCTGAAAATGATTGATCAAGAAAATAAATCTGTGACGAGGACATATGATGCATACTTGAAACAGTACCAGCTTAGCAGGCCAAAGTTTTGTGGTTATGATTGCTTAATGATTGATGAAGCTCAAGATTGTAATCAAGGTAAATCCTTAATTGTTGTATGTTAATGTATACTAGCCTTTAAACAAGAGATTTGTGTATTTATCTTCCTGTATTTTTTAAAAAAGACTTTTTAAAATTAAGTTTTTTATTTTCTGGATTTATTTTTTTTATTGTTGTGTGGTTAAAAATTACAATATATACATATATATATATAGAGAGAGAGAGAGAGAGATTTTTTAATTAAATAAAAACCTTATTTTTTTGATAAATTGGACTTTTTTAAATTAATTCAAACATCATCTGTAAAAAATATGAAATATCAAATTATGTCATAACTTTTTATGCATTTTATTTGTGATTCATTATTCATATTGAATATAATTTTTGAGTTTTATTTACAAATTAATAATTTATAAACATTTAGGTAAACAAAATAAATTTTTTATTAATTTTTTTTTAAATATGAAATTAAAATAGTAAGTATTTTTTTAATATTTTTTAGATCATATTAATTGTTTTTAATAATAGTTGTATGATTATATTATTTCCAATTTTTTTATATGTCTTTGTTCAGTTAGAAATGGATGATATTTTTAAAATAGAGAATATCTTACTTGATTATGTTTTATGTGAATATTTTATTTTAAATTAAAATTTATTTACTATGTTATATAGAAATTATATTGATTAATAAATTTTAATTGATATGGAAATTCAAATGATTTGATTAGAGTTTCATACATTAAATTTGTAGTACACAAAAATTATGATGATGTTAGATGATTTGCTACTCTGCAGAATGTAATAAATTTTTATCTGTTGCTTTCTATTAATTCCATGTTTTTTAAAGTATTAAAACTATATTTTTTTGTTGCTATTAAAATATTATCAAATACATATTCAGTTTGTAAAATATTATATTGAACTTTTCATCTTCTTAAATGATGAAACCTTATGTTTAATGTTATTATATGATTAATTTCTTTTTTTTTTTTTTTTCTTTGATATATTTTAATAATAAGCTATATTAATGAATATATCATTTGTCTGAAACTGGATCTGCTATAATGGAATAAATAAATTTCAATAATTTATTGAATTTGTTATATTAATCAAATAACAATGATGGTTATTTAACATTTCATTGATAATCTTGCAATACTAAGCGTAATGTAAAATTAGGAAATAAATTTAAATCTATCATTTAATTTTTGAAATGTTTTTCTAATTTTCTATCTCAATATATATAATTGTAGTATTATAAATTATTTACTATAACACAAATTATTTATTTAATTGTTTCATTTTTAATTATAAATAAAATATTAATATTTTCATGCATTTATCTCATTATTATTATTTATTAATATGATATTGAAAAAGAAAATATTAATAAAACTAACTAAGAGCTTAAATATCAAAGTTTAAATAAATATTATGTCATACAAAGTACTGTGTCACATTTGATAAAGGGGACAATTACTTTTATTTGTCTGTAATAATTAAGGCTTCATGGCAAAATTCATGGTAATTAACTATGAAAGGCAAAACAATTTGTATAATATATATATAAATTTATAATGCATGTGTAATGTATCTGGTAACTGATAGATCTTAAATATTAACATCTCTCTATTGATCAAAATACAATTTTAATATGTAATTACGATATGATTGATTGATTTTTTTAATATTGCTTCATTTAAAAAAAAAGACATTAACAAAAAAAAAAAAATTGTCAAAATTTTGAAACAGTTTGAGTTTAGGATATTAATGAGTTTCAATGTATTCCATAGATTCTTAGAAAATGTACATAAATAAGGAAAATATTTACTGAAAAATATATATTTCTTTTTTATGTTAAGATTATGGATTAAAATGAATCGATATTAATAACTTTATGAATGAAACCTGTTTTTATTGAGAATTATTTATTTTTCTTTTATTCATAGCAATGCTGGATATAATAATATCACAGCATCTACCAGTGATATTAGCTGGTGATTCTAATCAACAAATGTATGGATTCAATGGTGCAGAAAACGCTTTTGAAAGTTTAACATCAACACATACTTATCATTTGACAAAAGTAATTTTTTGATATAAATTTTCTTATTACACTTTATATAAAATGTTTCCAAATTAAATATCCCTAATGTAAACTTTTAGTGTAAATTTTTTTGTATAAATCTTTCTATATTATTATAATAATGTTTCCAGGATGTTTTATTCATTTTGTTGATAGTAACATGACAATGTTTTGCCTGTGTTAGGGTAACATGGAATTTGAGTTTATCACCTTTAAAAAATCGTAACATTTTTATATAAATCAGACAGGCATAAAGATAAGGATTATTCGAAAATTTGATTCCTTAAGTGATCAAATATCATTTGAATCTTATTCATATGTGTTATAGTATTAAAATAAAGTATATAAAAAATTACCAAAGGGAAGACCAAATAAGAGATGGGTCAACTGTTTAGAATCTGATTTTAATGTTATTAAGATAAAAAAACTGAAGGTCCACGGCCAAGAGGAGAACAGCCTGGCTGGATCTTTTAAAGAAGGCTAAGGGCCACAACGAGCTGTCGAGCCAGTTATGGTGATGATATAAAAAATTATATAACGCTTCATATAAAATAAGTTTGTTATAAAGAGAATGTTTGTTTACTTATTTTTATTCATTTGTCTTATAACCTGTATCTTTCTTAGTATAATGATTGAAGGTATGGATAATTTTTTAAAAATAATTGATAATACATGATATATTTAACATGAATATATTATTTTATTTGACAATAATTTATTGAAATATTCTTTTTCATTAATCAAAAGTTATATTTTTTTATTCATATTTAAATAAACAAGATAAAGAGCTTTTGATTAATTAAATATTCCACTTCTGTCAGTAAATTTTAATAATTTGTTGTTACATTTAGTCATTCAGATTTGGACCCAAAATTGCATATGTAGCTTCCTGTTGTCTAGAAGTTTTGAAATCAAATAATTCCACCACAATAGTGGGCAGTAACAAATCATGTAAGCATTTAGTTTTGTGTTATTGAATTTATAAAGTCAGTACTATTTTATAATGAATACTTCTACTGTCATTTTATGTTGCTTATAAGTTTTTCTTTTGTACATAAGCAAAAATTGTGCATTATTTAAAAATATTCATTAAAAATGAGAAATCAGATATATAATTAAGAATTTTTGTATAATAAATTTTATAATTTGTTATAAAGTCAAATTGAAAACTAAAACTTAAATAGAAAAGCCATTTTACTATAAATATTAGTATTTTATTAATAATGCAAAACAAAAATTAATACTATCTTTAATTTTAATATTATTATATTTATTTATGAATAATTAACTTTTATTGGATAGATATCATACATGATTTTAACCTTTTGAGTGTTTATCACATATATTTTGACTATTGTTTGACAAAAATGTCTATTAGTTTAGTTTTAAGCTTATTAAATGTTTGGTTTTTTACTTCTTTGTAGCTTTTATTAATGGTAGAGTCATAGGACAGTATGCCATTATTACTAGAACTAAGGTTGAATTGTTTAAAGAGGCATACAGACTGTGTGTTCAAAGACGTTTTAAGTCCTTTGAACCGAGAAATGTACGGGGTGCTTTCAGGAGTAAGTAATGTATAATTTTTCTTATTCATAAAATTGGACTCAGATATGGATATTGATTTGGGGATCAAAACTACTGTCTAATAAATAAAAACAAACTCATAAATGGTTTGGCAAATGTGCAAACAAATCTTAAATGTTAATGCAAATAATAATGCAAGTAGAACTATTACCTCAATTCTGGTTTTATTATTATTATTACTATATTATTTACAAATACATAAAACATGTTTCACTCCATTAACTGTTAGAAACAAGCTACAATTATTTTAATCCAATCTTAGGTTTTTAAATTTAAAAAATTAAGTTATTAAAGCTCATAGTAATTTTTATTAATAAAAATGTCATTTGTTTCAATTCCATTGGATTGCCTGAAGTGCTTTTTAAAATTTAATTAAATTTATGAAATCAATAATTGTGCAATTAAATTATTTTCATGTTCAAATTTTACTTTTTCAGTTTTCTTATGCTTATTTTTTTTTATTATTATTTTTTTTTATTTTTTTCTTCTTATGCTTATTTTTATGCTTTTATGGATTATTTAGTGTTTTTCATGAGTAAATTTTTCATAAAAGAGAAAAATAATAATCTATAAAATATGTTTCATAGACATTTTTTTTTTTGCTAGTAGGATTTTTATTTTACACTTTATATAATTAAAGCATAAAATATTTTTGAAAGTTGAAGTTTTTAATTTTAACAATATCAAGTACAAAAAATCCAAATTATGAGTTCCTCCCTTGATATTATTGAATGTTGTTGAAGCTGTATTAAATTTGCTATTGAAGAGAACAGCAGTTTTAGGATTATTTCCATCAGATCGTTTGCTGGAAGTAAATAATCTTTTTAATTATATTTAATAAAATTTTAGAGTAATTTAATATTAAAAAATTATTATTTTAATATTTTTTATTAATTTTAACTCACTTAAATATTTTATCAGAAATTTTTTTCATTATCATGTAAAATTTTGTAATGTATACAATTGATATCTCTTCAATTTGCACTTTGATGATGACTGTTTTGTGCAAAATTGAAAAACTGACCTTTTTATTTTCCTCAGATTATTTAGGTTTTTTATTTTGTTTTTAGGTATCTTTACACATCTAAAATTTCTATCATCATATGTGGAAATTTACAATTTATTTGCCAATAAATTTTGGTTATCAAAATTCAATGCTCTAAGTAGCATACTATCTGTTTTGTAAATTGTTGCACTTTCTAAATACATTTCCCTGATTTCAAAAATATTGAATAGTTTGTTTATAAATTGTGTTTTCATTATTAAAAAAAGAAAAGGAGAATTACTTCAAAATAATTAGTATTTAGATGTTAAATATTTCTAAAAACAATAATTAACTTTTAGGATTCTAATAAATGTTATTGAATATAAATTGCTTGAAAGATTTAGTGCTTGTGTTCTAATATTTATTTCAAAATTATAAATTTTAAATGACATATTTTTATAATTTTCTTCAACCAAATTCACTTATAATTTTTTTTTTAAAAGATTGCTACATTTTTAACAACTTTTAACATTAGTTTAATTAATGATTAACAAAACTATCTGACTGTTACAATCCATCTATTATATTTTATTCCAGGGATTTCAGGATTATGGATTTGATGAATTACTTGAAATTAGCAGATTGGTTAGAAAGTTCTCTGATAGAAAGGATCCTTGTATGTATACTGTTTTTAATTTTTTGTTTATTATTTTATTAATTTTCTAAATACTTAATAGTTATTATTATATTAATTAAAATAATATTTAATATCTTCAGGAATTTCTTGCCTATAATACGCTATTGGGTTATTTTTCACAGGCGTAATTTTTGGCTCTAAAAAAAAAAAAATATCTCATATAAGCGGCAGAACAAATTTGTGTGTGTTGTTATACATTCCATATACCAATAAAGTTATGTTTTTATACCTGTGTCATGAAATTAACATTATTTTTTAGTTTTAAAGAGAATTTTTGATGCCACACCTATAGAAGCAATAATCCCAAAAGAAGAGAAGAAATTAGATTTGTGGCAATTTTTTATCTATATTTGCTACAGAAATGAGAGTCTTGATCAATGTCACAATTAATCATTACTTAAATCTACTGTAAAGCATTTTTAATTGTAATCTACATCATTCTAGATCTTTTTCATCTACTACCACACACAAATGTATTGTGTGCATTGTATTTTGTATGTTTTTATAAAAATCTGTACTTGAATATCCATATTTCTGATTTAATGCAAAACAGTAAATCAGAATGAAGATATATGCCTTTAAAAATTTTGGTAATAAACAAAAGAAATATCTTTCTAAGGATTACCTTCATATTTGTTGAAAATACGATAATCTTGATTAGTATAATTTATATTTTGGCTAGTAAATTTTTATTTCAACCTTTTATAATTGTCATTCTAGACCTTACTCATTCACTAGAACATATTGATGTATAGTGTGCATTGCAATTTGCATACTTTTTAAAGTATTTAGCCTTATTAAGCCCTTTATCATCTATAATTATTAAATTTCTTTTTTCTTTTTAAAATTGTTTATTTAACTCCCATACAAAAATTCTGTCAACATTTTTTTTATTTGACAGAAAATAAACACAAAACAATAGATTGTAGACACAAAATTAAATTATTTTTAGTAATTTTATTATAATTCAAACTAGGTTTAAATAGTCTTGAAAGAATTAAATCTGAAAAGCTAAATTAGATAAACATATTTAACTTTATATAATTAGATTTTTGTCTAAACAAAATAACTTGAATACTACAATAAAATAAATCAAAATTTAATGATCTATTTTACTATAAATAAAACAATATTTATTTTATACAATTTTAAATAAAAATTTGTATTGTTTATTTAAAAAAATTAAACATTTATAATGATTTAATTTTGCTGATTGTGTTAGTAGTACAGAAGAAATCATATAAATTAAACAAAATCAATATTGTATAGATAATTTCAAATATACAATATTTAAATGTAACAAATGTTATTTTCTTTGTTTTTCAATTATGTTTTGATCCTTCCTTTTCTTTGCTGTAGCTGTTCATAAAGAGAATCTCCAAGAATTAGCAAACTATGCAAGAACTATCGAAGATCTTAATCTGTTGGCTATGAGCGAACTGGCTTATGAACATGGCTCAGATATAGAAACATATGTGAATATCATCAAAGAAAGTTGCTGTTATGATTTAGCTCATGCTAGTAAGCATTCCATTTAGTCAGTAGTTCTTAACTAAAGATCCTTGAACCAACATAGGGGATCTATAAGCTCATAGGAGAATAAAAATTATATATATTAACGATCTTGATTTTCCTTATCTATATTTAAATTTAGGATTAATTGTTTTGTATAAATACATGCAATAATAAACATTGTATTTTCAATTATGTCTGAATATACAAATTAATTGAATAATAGGTACAGAGATTTAACTTTTCTTTCTCAATACTTTTTAAAAATATGGTTACAGTTTGATGTCAATAGAACTAAATCCTATTGTGTACTCAAAGTTGTGATATCTTGCTTGGAAACTGTAGTTCAACCACGCATTATATGAAATGGTAAACATCGGGTTTAATAGCAGAAAGAGAGGAATTGATTACTTGTTAAGGGGGCTATGCAGATAGACATAACACAAAGTTGCTTTGAAAAAAAAAAAAAGTAAAATGAGTTTTTCTTTTAATATCATGTAATTTAAATAGGATTAAATATTAAAATTCTTTTTTATTGCAAATACAATTTCTCTTAAATCGTATTTTCTCCCCTATAAAAACTTTTATTATTATTATTAATTTGACGTATTATCTTGCCAATGTTCCAATTTTTTTTTTTTGTAACAAAAGAAAAATCATCATATGGTATGTGATTTTTCTTTTGTTGCACTTTAATTTAGTCATGTTATATTGCAATGTTATTGTTTGAGTTAAAAGTAATATTCTGAGGAGGACATTTTCTCTATATTATTGGCAAAAGAGTTGAGGAATTAAAAAGGCTTTAAAAAAAAAACTCAAATTATTTATTTTAAAAACAAATTAATGTAACAATTGGGCTGAAAAGTCCGTAGGCTGACACAGAGATGGCGCTACTAGTATTAAATCCATATGATTTTTATTTAGCCCTAACCTTCAGCCCACCAGTTATTATGTATTCTAAAACTGTGTACACTGATAATTGGGTTAAAAACATATGGTTTTTTTTTTGTTATATTTTTTTATTTAAAATAAATAAAACTTGTAAGAAACTTTTATTTATATAAAATGTAAGGTTTCTCTTACATAATTTTTTTAATTAGTGTAGAATATATTAAAATTGATTAAAAAATTTTTCTATAACATAGCTCATTAAAATATTTTTTGTTAAATGTACATATTATTATTTGCTTTTAGATGTATGAAAAAAAAAAATTTCTGTGCTTCATTCTCACTTTAATAATATATGATTAAATTTCAATGTATATATATTGAAATATCTTTTTTATTTTGTTATTTAGAATTAATAATAACTTTTCATCAACAGATGTTGTTTTTTACGACTGCTTACAAATCAAAAGGATTAGAATTTGATACAGTGTGCCTTACTGATGATTATCCAGTTGAATTCGACATTGATTTCAAACAACGAAGTAAGTAAAACTTGTTTTATATTAAGTATGTCGAACTGAATGCATTTAACCTAGCTGTTCTAATTTATTTTATTATTTCAGTGTATTTCTTTTATATTTTTATATTACTATAACTGCTCATTATATTGTGTATTTTTTATATTACAAATGCCTTTTTTCCCAGATAAGGTGCATTTTAACTTATTTTATGTTTAAAAATCATTCAATGTAATTATTTTTTGTTGTAAAAATATATAATATTATAATTAAGTTTTTATTGAAATTTTTATGGTATTATTTAAATGCATTTTAAAAAAGTGATTACCAATAAATAGCTAAAATGGGGCCGGAAAGATTTTTTTTTTATTCAAAGATATGTTTTTAAATTATTTTCATCGTATATATTTTGTTATAAAATTCTTATACATATGAAAAAGGCTTATTTTTTATTTATTGTTTCAATTTTTGTGTCTTATAAAAAGACATAAAATTTATGCTGTATAAAAGAAGGATTAGAAATATTGCCAATGAGTAAGTCTCTTCTTTGATTGGTCTTTTAAAGTTACTGGTAACTACTTAATTAACATGTTGTATATTTGTTTAATATGAGGAAAACAAAATACATTTTACTTCTTACTTGCATTCATTTTAAAATGCTTCTATATCAAAGTCATTATTAATTATCTGTCTACTTTGATGCAGTAAACTTGGCAATTTTATTACTCCAATTGTGTGATTCTGTTAGCAATAGATTTAGGTATCTCACACTATCTATTTTTTTTTTTATTATTATTATTATTAATTTCAATTTGCAATTTTATCAAAATTCTATTTTCGAATTTAAACTGAGCTTTATTTAGTTGAAAAATCTATGCAATGAGAAATTAAACAAGCCCTTTAGTTTTTATACTACAATGCAAGTTGAGGTAATTTTGAAATGTTTGTATTGCTCATATTGAATTAAAAATATTGCAATATGTTATGTAATTGCCAACAACAACAAAAAAAAGTCAGTTAAATCTGCTGTCTCACTGCAATAAGTACAAATGAGTACAGTATTTTACAGAGAGATGAAAGGTTACTTGCATATGTGACCATATGACTATATTTATTGTTTTTGATTTGTAGATTGCAATGCTTTATTGTTTTTCAATGCTTTATTGCTTTTTTCTTACTTTTATATATATATATATATATATTGCTTGTTTACAAATGCTGGGCATTTTAACCTGAAATCACTCCTACTACAACCACAGATTCATTGTTACCAGAATGCATTTCAGAAGTCCTTCTACAATGCATTTACAATTTAAAATCAACATCACAAAGAGTAGCAGCTGAGGAGGTGACTAAAGAAAGGACATTTTGTCTTAAATTTATTACATCATTGGCATAGGCTATTACTCTGCATAGATATAAAAGCTTTCCGTTTGACATCATTAATCTGCGTCATTAATACAGAAATCCAATGCACTATCTTCCAGGTCATTAGAGTCTTTTTTTCTTTTGTTCTGGAGATAGAAAAATATAAAACATATCATGTATGTAAAAATATTGACATTGTTCCTATAATATATTTTATATAATACATAATAGGATATAAATACAAAATATAAATTTTTTATGTATATATAAAGCTAAAAATATGTTTAATTGTTAAAAGAAATTTTTTTAATAATATATTAAATGCATGGTCACGATAACACAAACAAAGGAAATTAATTTTAAAGCTTTTGAACTACTGCATGGCATTACTATAAAGTACCCTATTAAAAATGAATTTAGTTTTTATTATTATTATTTCAATTGCTAATGTAAAATTTTTCTGTTTTTAGTGCTCAATTTGATCTTCATAAAATTCTTGCATGCATGCACCAATTTGTATTAAAGAATTAATTTTATATTTTATTTAAATTTTCATAACTCTTAAATTATGTTTAATTAATCTAAACATCTCATGAAAAGTTTATTTTTAATTGATAGTTTTTATAAAGATTAACATCTTAAAATATTCTAGAATTTTGTTCTAAATATTGCTTTTTCTTTTGTTAACATAATTTCAAATTATTTTATTACAAAACTGTATTTGTATAGCTGGTAAATTTTTAATAGTCATATTTTAATTTGTTTATTACATGTATTAAATTTCATCTTAAACAACTATATAATTTAAACAGATTCCTGTATTAAGCTATATATTTTTGTTTCAGGTTTGAGTCCTTCTGAAGAAAATAGTATCATTTATGTTGCTGTGACTCGAGCCAAACAATCATTAATTCTTTCCAAAAAGTTGATAAATGTTTGTTTAGGTGCACAGGTAAATTTTGAAAATTATTTTCATAATTTAAAAATAAAATTTGCTTTGTTGTAAGTAAATTGGCCTTTAAAAAGAAATTTTTTTCATATGTAAATATAATCCTCTCAAATGCAATTTTTCTGTCATAAAGATGTTCTTGTTAGCGTAGCTATCTCTAGCTTTAATAACTTTTAGAAAAAAAAAAATGTTCTAGGTCATCTTTTATTGAATGGTTATCATTATTATGTATTCAGGGAATGATTATCAATATATAGTGCTATAGAAATATTAGGGTTTTTAGCATCCACAAACATGCAAGATTGATAGGTAAAGACAATATGTGATTGTTGCTATTTATTACAAAAATGTTTATACAAGACTTTAAATTTTTTCCATTTTCTATAATGAAAAAAATGTTTAACTTAGAAAATAGTTTTTTTTATCTAACAATAATTTCTACTTAAAAATTCTTAAAATTAGTTCTTGTTTTTTAAAAGATAGATTTAAAAATAAAATTTCATGTTTTTTTATATTAAATTTTGAAAAATCAAGAAACTAAATTTATGATTAAAATATAGTAAATAAATAATCCTAAATAAATTTTCAATTACTTTTATAAATTTTAATTCAATTTTTTTGGAAGTTGCATCACTTAATTATGTAGTATCAAATGAATTTTTTTTTAATCATTGAAACAACAATGAAACACATTTCGATTTTGATCCCTTTCAAGTAAATAGTCAAATATAAAAATATTTTATTCAATATTTTCAAATTTCACCATAAACTAGATCATAATAACATTGAAGTAACTATTAGGTGAAAAAAAAAAATGTAAATTTAATGAGAAATATATTATACTCCATTGGTAAAAATCAAACATTTAAATATTACAAAATAATTTATTCATTATTTTCTAATTTTTTCTGAACTAGCAGAAATGATCTTGTATTGCTCTGCTGTAGTAAATAATTAATAAATTATGAGTAATTCAATTTTATATATATATTATACTATCTATGAATATTGCAAATATCTATATTTGAAAATCTCTATACAAATGCAAATGAAATAAAAATAAAAAATAGATAGAAATTCATTGATGAATTTTTATATTATGTATAAACATAGTCATTTTATCTAGGCCAATGCTGTTTCATTAAGATTTAAATTAAGTTTCTTAATAAAGTTATGAGGCAGTAATCATTTTTATTTAGAAATAAAATCCAAATGCAATCCTCTAGTTTCCAAATGAAACTTAAGATATGCACCTCTTTTGATTCTTCTTTAATCCAAGATTTTTTTAAAAAAGGTTATGATTTTCTGTAATTTGTATCTCTGTATTATTGTGCTTGTTACCATTTATTAATTATGTATTCTATTTTTAATCATAAAGATCATGTCTTAAAAAATATGGACTGATCATTGTTGTTAATTCTTTAAACATATGACATTTTATTAAATTTTTTTCAGGAGAAATTTGAATATCCTGTAAGGTCTAGTGTATTTCTGAGAAACCACATTTCATTAATATGCTGTGGAGGCTGTACCAGAGAGTTTGAGCCCTCCACAGTTTTAATTTCATTTCGCCGTAAAATGATATTGGTGAGTCTATGTCATTTATAAGTTATTTTTATAAACTTTTTATTAAAAACTTTTCTGTATGCACTATATTAATTTTGATTCTTAAAAATACTTTTGAAAATGTATAATTTTTTTTTTTTTTTTAAGTCTTGTGATCGAGTAATTAGTAGTGGTCCTCTGTGTACAAAATGTGCAACTCGAACTTATTTTCGACCTCTTCTTTCTGAAAACAGTCCAGTAGTCATCTGTATTGGTCCTGTCTCTGATTATGCACATCTCAGTATGTCAGCATTAGTAGGCTTCCTACCATCAAATCCAGAAATTGCTCCAGATACCGATTCCAATGAGAGTATGGATGATGTTGCTATATAAATTTGTAAGAATTAACTACAGTTTTATATCCTGTTATTTATTATTTTTATAAGTTAAAATATTATGTATCATACTATTTATGAAAACAATTATTATCTGTAAATATGCATGCCGTGTTTTTTTTCCGTATATATATATATATATATATATATGCATTGTAATTTTATGTTAGTAAAGTGTTGTCTGATTTTATTTTTTTATTTCTACTTAACATTTATCAACTTGTTATATTCTAAGAATTATTATTTAATGTCAAAATTATATATGTTGTTAATTTTATATTTGTTATCAGTGGATTATATGTTAATAAAACCTTAGAATTCCTTGTTGTGTATTATAGGATACTGCATGTAGTCTATAAACTTTTTTTTTTCCAATCGAAAATGTATAAAAAAAAAAATTTTGAAAATGTTCCCCTCCCCCCAATAAAGTATATAAGTATTTATTTTTACTGAAGTGAAAACTTATGGAAACCTAAATTATGAATAATTGTATTTTTATGTAAAGCAGCAAATTTCGAAGAGCCTCATATGTCAGTGAATGCAAATAGCACCAAATAAATTAAAATTACTTTTAAGAAATCCCAATTAATTGTTTAATACTAATCAAAATATTATATCTCTAAAATAAGCCATAAAATCAATAATTAGTAGATTTGCTTTTGAAATTTTGATTCCATTTTGCTGGTTAATGCAATCATTAATTGTTCCATTTTTAATTGAATAATTAAAAAATTTATATATATATATATACTACTGTGCCCGAAAAGAAAAAGACCAATTATTTTTTTTTCAAAAACTCTTTATTTACTCTTCTAAATTTATTTCATCGCTTTCAAAGTAATCCCCCTCCAGACACAATGCACGTATGCCAACATTTTTTCCAATCCTCAATGCATGCTAAAAAGTCATCGTCACGGATGGCCTTCAAAGTGTGTGGCAATTCACGATTGAATCTCTTCAATTGGCTCAAAACGGTATTCCCGGTGTGGTCTTTTGAGTTTAGAGAATAGCCAGACGTCTCATGATGTGAATACGGTGGTTGTGGAACGATATTGGTTTCTTTTTTGGCGAAAAAGTTATGAAGAATCAATGCAGTGTGAGCTGGTGCATTCAGCGTTTTCAATACCATTCGTGATTTGACGTGTTTGAGGCTGAAAATAAAATTGATCGATTCTTTTGAAATTCCAACATCATCAGCAAGGTCTCTAATTGTAAATCGGCGGTTTGCAAGTATCAAATCTTTAATTAATTGGGCGTGAGCATCGTGGATTTAGGTGTATGGTCGACCAGAGGGCTCTTCGTCTTCAATGCGTTCTCTGTCTTCTTTGAACTGTTTATACCACTTCTAAACACTTCTTTCCGATATAAGAATACTCACAGAATGCCTTCTGCAACATTTTATATGTTTCTGCTAACAAAATTTAATGCAAGTTCTTTTCTCAATTAATTCAGACATTTCAAAAATCGCCGGAATTAGTTTTAGCGTCTCACGGAGCGAGGTGAGGTTCAAACATTAATGAATATTTTGATGTGAAATTTCACACAGATGTTAAGGACAGTGCCAGCAACCTAAAAAAAAAAAAATTGAAATTCCATAAGCCCTGGGAATTTTAAATTGAAAATTGTTCCTACTTTTTCGACACAGTAGTATATATACATTTGATATTTTGAATTTACAAGGTAATAGAGAAAATTATATTTGAAATACCGGACTATTACAATTGAAATTCGTTTTTGAAAAAGATATAAAAAGAAAAACTGGGCTCAGAATGATCCGATATTTCACTTAAATATACATGAAACAATGGGATATTATCTAACAAAAGAAAAAAAGCAGTTCAAAAATTTATCACTAATTGGTTCTGTGCTCTTCGTAAGATGCCTAGTAAAAAACATGACCATAAAAAAAATTGTAGAAAATTAAATAATGATGAAACCATCAGGAAAAGAAGGTGTTGAATTGGCTGCTACAACTTTCCCAAGAAATGTTTAATATGCTGTCCACTGTTACCTCCTATGACATAATACAGCATAATCCACAGTTGATTGAAGTATATCATGGATGATGTTATATAATGTGGTTTTTCAACTCTCCTAAGTTTGCAATCAGACCACTGTACACAACATTTTTTAGATGGCCTCACAGTCAGAAGTCACAAGGATTCAGGTTAAGCGATCGTGGTGGCCAAGCTGTTGGAAAATGTCAACTGATAACACTGTTATTGCCAAAAAAGGGGGTTCAGCATTGCTTTACTGCTGTTGCACTTTGTGGAGGAGTACCATCTGCATGAAAATTGTACTATCCACACTTATTTATTGTTGCAGTGCTGAAATAAGCTTGTTGCACAAGAGATTCATTATGAGTCCTATTAACATTTAGACCAAATGACCAGGATTATTGGACCCAAAGAATCTATCTCCTTAAAAAAGAAAGGGCATGCATGCCATGTCTTGTAATTTGCATCTTATGACAAATATAGTGCCAGTTATCAAATTATTTTTTTCTCCAGACATAATCCCAGCTACTTAATAGCCAATTGGTTAGCACTCTGACTTTTGGTACCACAGGTTTCAGGTTCGAATCCTGGCAGTGGCATGGATTTTTGTTAGTGGTTTGGATGGAATCCACATTAAACTGTAGGTCCCAGTCTAATTAGTCTAAGGTGTGCACAAAATGACTAGAGCAACAAACCAAACCAGACATTATTCCATTGTTTTATGTATATTTAAGTTATATATTACATTTACAAAATATAATGTGTGTTTAGGTGGAGATATCAAGTCATTCTGTGTAGTGTTTTTTACAGCCTTTTCAAAAATAAACTTTAATTATAAACACCCTGTATGCAACATTATTTTATAATGTACTTTAATCATAATTATTGAAAGTATATTAAATTGAAATACATTTTCAAGTTAAATATTGTTTTTCATAAAGTTTGAATTGTGAATTTGCAAAGGGTCATCATGCCATAATCCTTGCTTTTTTTTTTTGGCCTGTGAAATTTTTTATTATTCAATTTGTATTATAAATAGAGCAATTTAAAAACTGTGTTGTAATCAATTCATGTATAGTAATTCAATGTTGTGCTTTAATAAAGTTGAAAAAATAATTGTGTTAGCTTATTTGTAATCTAATGAATCCTTCGTGTTTGTTTTTAAAGAACTATGAAATATATTCTTAAGGTATTAAAATGGATGCGCCAAGAAGTTATTAGAGATAAAAAGTGATTACAATTTTAGAAAAGTGATTTATTGAAGGAAAAAAAACTTAGTTCACATCTCATTTGATGAACTTCTAATTTTGGTTTTCCACAAGTTAATTTTATTTATATATATAATAAAAGCATAATATCTAATATTTCTGTTTCTTATGTAAATAGGCATAGAACATAGGATGTAAAAGTAGTTTGTAAAAAAAGTTAATAGAAATAGTATTGATATATCAATTGGATGCATAAGATAAACGTGTAAAGTTGGTGGAATTCCAAAATATTTTTAGATACTTTAAAACACTAGAATTATTTCTTAAACATGAATTCTTTCAGATTACGGTGATTCCTGATTTATGTCAGCTCTGAATAACACTATTCTTGAATTTTTTTGCTTGTTAACATTGGTGCCCAATGTGTTGTATTTACAAGAATTTTTAACTTTCTATTTAGGTAATTTGATCTTAAGAGCTTTTGTAGTGCATAATAGCAGCTGTTTCCTGTTGCTATTCGTACTCTAATTTCAAGATACCTTTCATTTTGATAATTAATTTGAGCACCCAGATATTTAAACTTCTTAACTCTCATAAATCTCACCACCTATTTTAAAATATTTTTCACTTTGGTATATATCATTTTTCTAGTATTTATGATTTTTTTGTCTTTGCACTGTAACAGATAAACCTATTTCTTTTGAGGTGATAAGCAGATCTAAAAAGCACTAGTTGAGTACAGCTTGATTCCTGCACTGCAGGACCAAAAGCCAAAAAATGACAGATTCAGTTAAATATTGTGTCTCTTGGATTCACATTCTTCCTCAACACATATTCCAAACATATGTTAAACAGGTTGACAGTGGATCTCTCTGTCTGAAGCCTTTCTTTATTTTAAACAGTTCAATATTACAATTTTGGATTTTGATCATTGCTGTAGAGTTTGTCAGCGTTAGACTACTAAGATTCGGATGTATTCCCCGATCACAAATAAACTCTCCCTTTGGATAGAATCATAAAGCTTATCTAATTTTTTTTTTTTTTTTTTTTTTTTTTTTGTTGGGAAAAAAAATAATGTTTGTTCTATTTAAATTTTTATTTTCTAAGTTTTATAATTGGTGGTCACATAGTCAAAAGAATGGAGCGACTATGACATACAAATATGTCACAATGAACACTTATTTGGATAAATGAAATATTCTAATTTCCATTTTAAAAAATGGAAGCTAGGAATATCTCATTTACTATTTGAGCAGAGTTTTCCAGGTTTTTCAAAAGCAATATGCAAATGCGGGTATAGTTACCTAAGGTCCTCCAGTAAAGCTTTGCCCTCCTTCAACGACTCTTTACCATATCAGACTTTTACATACAGGTGCTCCAACAGAACAAGCCTGATCCCTTTCCCTCCACCCATTGTTCATGGGTGGAGGAGGCTAAAACACTCAAAATTATTTGCAACATATCTACGTCTTCTGAGGGACTTTTCTTTTGTGTGGAGACATTTAGCCAAAGCACACATTAACAGTCAAGCTTGACAAAATAAACAATACTTGGTTCCCATGAGGGCAGTGAGCCCATGCAAACCCAGTCCCCTTAATCGAAATGCCCTTGAATTTTTTCCTCCTCTTTTAAATCTCGTGGAATATCATGTTCTCGATATAAGTTTTATAGATGCATCATATAATATTGATTAATACGTTTTTAAAAAATGCTTATAGAAAACAGCCTTAATTATTATCATTTCACTTTTTGAACCTTTCCTTCCATCCTCCAATAGCGATCACTGCTTTTATATTTGGATTATAGATTTTTTTTTTTTTTTTTAAATTCCTGAGAATTATGTGCATCAAAGTAAAATTATGAGGTTAGTTGATCTTGTATTGAGGTGTGCAGTTGCGTACAAGCACTTTGAGCAATTATCTCATTTCATCTAACTGTTAACGTTTTTTGTTTATTCCTGTAACTTTTTTTGTTATATATTTTTTTAGTTTTCATATTCATCTTCGGTAAGTCACCTATTTATTAATATAATTATTTTTTCTTTCTTCACTCCCTATTTTAAATTTTCGCAAAGTGAATAATTTTTCTTTTTATTCAATGTAGTCGGGGCGTTTCTACATTTTGAGTAGGTGAATATGGCGAATATTGCTTTACACTCAAATTTAAAGGAGTAGAGCTCTATCGAAGATCTTCAGTTCAAGGTTCATTGTGACATTAAAGCAGACCTACTGCTAGCATTTAATTACGGCGCAAGATTTTTTTTACGATCGGACTTGAAGTGTTGAACGGATATATCCCAGAGCACATCTCAAAATATTGAAAGATAATTGCTCGTCTAAAAGACTACTCTAAAATATATCGTTCATGTACAAATTACCAGACAAGGCAAATTATCCATTTCCACCGATCATTATGACAGTGCCAGAGAAGTAGCAAATATAAAAACTCTTATGGACATCGTGATTTCAGGATCAGTGCAGGCCTGCACTAATTTTAACCATCTCGTCATATGACTTTTCAGCTCACAACTATATCATATTTACAGGCAATCTTTCTGTACTTCTAGCTCTACAAACGTCATCAAACTATTCGGAAGTCAAATTTAAATCATCTTAAACAGCGTTTTAGCAATTGAGTTCATCTAAACGCCAGGATATGCTGGTATTACAGAGAAAACTAGCTGACTCTCTAGTAAAATTAGCAGTAGACAATATCTTTATTCGATGGATATCTCTAGAGGTTCTTTTACTTCAACAACAGATTAATAGTTAAGCGGAAAATACTGTCAGGAATTTATTCATTTAAATAGCCTTAAACTTAATCACTGATTTCTTCCATAAATTGAAAGGAATACGTCCTACTTTCTAGGTTTTGCACCATACTCATCAAACGCTTAACTCTATAAACCTGGTTTAGCCCCATCTCCTTTTATGTTCAATCTGCAATACACCGGAAACTATAGAACATATTTTGTTCCAACGTAAGAAATATGAATACCCAAGAAACAAGTTACAGTGCGCTTTTTGATGCAAAGTTTGATCTTTTTTCAGTATTTATCTTTTTAGTAATCAAATTGAAGACGCGGGTTACAAGACTATAACAAAACTTCATCTCGACTTTTTTTGCAAGACTTAACATCTCTTCGTCACGTAAACTCGTCAACAACGGAGAACTTCAGTTTTCTTTTATGTTGTTTCTCGTTCATAATAAGTGTTATTCAAGGAATTTCTGAATTTTTGTTAATTTTTTTATAAAAAAGCAGAACCATTTCAGTTTTGTTTATAAATGAAACCGGGATGATTGATTTTTTTTTTTCAATAATTTTTCATAGTTAACATTTTTTTAATTGTTTCATAGTATGCATGATTGTTATTTTTTTTATCGATATAGAGAATACATCCCAATCGATATTTTCAATTTGTTGGTAAACAAAATATGAATGACTTAAGTCGCTGAATATTTTTAATGAAAATACGACTTATCGATCAAATAAAAAAGTAAAACATTTATGGAATCAATTTTTGCTTTTTTTTTTTTTTTTTTTTAAATCATCTATTTTACTACTGTATTTTAAACAGGAAATTTTAAATTAATTTATTTTATAAAGTGCATCTTTTTTTTCGTTGATTTATAATGAATATAATGGTGGATTGTCTTATGAAAAGACAATACCATGTTAACAAAAAAAAAAAAAAAAAAAAAATGTTTCTTTGCAAATTTATCTTGTAAAATTTTACTTAAAATTTACCTTAAAATAAAACTTTTTGCAAGAATCGTTTTATAAGGATAATCGATCCCTAAAAAAATATCTAAAACGCATATTAAAAATATCAATTCTGTAATTAATTACAGATTTAATGTTGATTAAAAATAAGGAATCTAATTATTTTTGTGTGATAGTTTTATAATATGGTATTTACTAATTTTACTTTTCATGAATGAGATTCCAAAAAAACAAGCCAAATTTTTGTGAGTTATTACATTGTGATTGGTGATTTGAGGCCATTTGTGTATTTGAGTCGAAATGATGCTCCTGTATTATAAACGTACTTAAATAATTTTAATGAATGTATAATAATAGTCTATCTTATTGATGTTGAGTAATACCAAATAACCCAAAGTTTTCCACATTATTTTTAAATAACTATTAAAATTGCATACTTCCAACTAATTTACCTGATTTATTTGTCTTTTATATTTTATTTTACTAATAATAGGGTCAGCATAGTAATTGATATAATGAACATTTTCATAACACAAAAATAATGGACAAGAATTACCAATTGAACACATTATTTCCTATTACCAGAGGAAAAAACTCATTTACATAAATAAAAATTGGCACAAGACAAACAAAATTAGGAGATTAAAAATTCATTTTTTAATCAACCAAGCTCATTTCAGTAGGATATCGTTAAGCCATCAAAATACCATAATACTTGTCATTGTATTCTTTAAACAAAATTCATTTAAATTTTAAAAGAAATATATGTATTGCCGCAAAAACAATATTAAAAAAAAGTTAGGTAAATATATTTTATTGTTTAATGACTTTGATTTACAAAGAATTAAGTTCATGTTTTTTAAAACATAATAACATTAAATTTAATAAAAATAATTTAAGAGGGAAAAATAATAATTATATAATGAATTGTAAATCATTCTATTTCTATATATATTTTTTATTTTGAAGTTAAGTACTTTTATATTTCTAAAGAAAAGTTAAATCTTCTTCTATCCCTCTAAACATTTAAATCTTTTAAATAAAGTAGTTATGTAAAAGAATGATGTTTTATTCAAATACAAATGTTAAATGAAATATTTCAATCCTGGTTGAAATCACTAGGTATATAAATTGAAAAGTATTAACTAACTTTATTTTGAATGTTTGAGTGAACATGTCATTCCATTAATTAGTTTTGCATTTTTGTTTCTTTAATCTAATTGTTTTTATACTTATTTTTGATTGTATTTGCTTTTTAAAACGCATTTAAAAGCTAAATTTTATCTATATAATTTTTTTTACTTAACTCTGTCTGTTATTTAGCTTTATAAAAATATACAACCTGAAATTTTTTAAAACTTTGTTGGTAAATATTTCTAATTTTAGAGGAAATTTAAAAATTGAGTATAAATATTAAATTTATATTATAAAATATTTAATGATATAAATAAATAATAGATATACTCTGAAATGCTTTTAATTTGAAAGATATTCCAAATTTGAAAACTTTAAATTTATTCTCATTTTAAATTTACTCAATTTAAATGCTTATTACAAACTAATTTTAATGTTAGTTTTTATCATGGATATGTATAAAAACTACTTGAATAAAAATAAGCAGAAATAGCATATTTAACAAAAAACAAAAAATTAATTTACAAAAATTAAACTATTACTGTTTTAATTTTGTGAATCACTTAATTTCATAAATAAAAATTTCAATTTTTTTTTTTTTTTTTTTTTTTTGTATGTTTTTGTTAAATACAATGCATGTCATATATTTTTTTACTTCATTTCTTTAAAAAAAAAAAATCAAATTTATTGACAAAATTCCCATTTTTTTAAGGCAAATGCATTCTTTTTTGTTGTATTCATATATTTCACTTTTTAGAAATTAATATTCAAGCAAATTTTTTTATATTTTGTAGTCTTTACCTAAAACTTCTAATGTATACTGTAAAAAAATTTTAGGCAGCTTTTAGTATTTTATAGATTTTGAAAATTATTTTTAAAATTTATTGTATTATTATATTTATAACTATTAATTGTATTTGTTAATTCTATTAGTTTCTTCAAACATTATAAAAATATTTTTATATGTATGAAATTTACAAATTCTGAAAACTTTAAAAAAAAACACCTTACATTTCAGATCTTTTAATAATGGAAAATCGTTCATTAGCATTAAGATATTTATCAGATGCCCTAAATCTGGACAGTAATGGAAGCTACCAAGTAAAATTATATATTTTTTTCTATTAAAGTCAAACCTGTATCTAATTTTAAGATTTTCTATAAAAAATTATAAGTATATTGAACATAAAAATATTTAAATTGCTATCAAATGCATTGGAAAAATATTACGCATTTTGAAAAATAATAAACTTTTAAGTAAACAAATAATACTAATTTAATTTTAAAAATAATAATAAAAACTTCTTAATAATAAAATTTATAAGAAGTAATTAATTAATAATAAGAAGTAGTTAATTAATTAATAATAAAAATTTTCTTAATTTCATTTCTTATATTTTAATTTTTCAGGCTGCTTTCACAAAATATCTACAAAGTCTTCATGTTCTCACTCTATATTTAAATGAAATGTTTGCATCATTAGGTTTGTATAAAAAAAAATTGCCCCCTTTTTTCTATAAATTTTACTTTTTAAATTTTGATTTAAACTGCATTGAAATAAAAAAAAAATTAGGTAAACTTTTAAGGTTTTTTTTTTAAATTTGATGAATTTATTATTAACTTTCTTTAATCTAATTAAAGTGTTTTTAATAAAGGTTTTCTAAACATGATTGAGAAAAATAAGGAAATAAAACAAGTCCCTGAATATGGTTCATGAATGTTCTGATCGTATAGCTGTTATTGTTGATAGTGGTAAGTATCTTATTTAATAAAATAATCTGCAAAATATTTTTGTATATTTTTTAATTAGAATCTTTGAAGCTTTAGGCAAGAAACTTTTTGTTATTTTAAAATTTAAAATGAATCTAATTAATGAATGGATATATTACTCCTTTATCAACAACAGGTAAAAAGAATTCTGCAGTTAATGTTATCCATAAAAAAGTACCTGACAATGTACTTACAGATATTGATATTATGGATTCGAAATCTTCAAAAGTAAGTTCGTTTTCAAGTTAAAATGATTATTTTTAATATTGTTATATTGTTTAAATTTATAAATTTATAATATTTTTATGATTATTTTTCATATTTTACATTCTCTTATTAAATTAATGTGTAAATAAATTTCAAAAATAAATAAATAGCAAATTAAAAGTTCATAGTTATATATTGGCATTCTAAGTTATTTTTTAAAAATTACATATGGTATTTTTTCCATTGTCACATAGATTTCCTGCCTTTGAAAAACTTCAAAATGACAATTTGCAGCTTTTAAAAAGATACCAGTGGCGATTTGAAAGAGCTGCAGATAAAAATGCTAAAGCAAATTTGGTTTGTTATTTATTATTATTATTTTTAACTGTGTGAAATAAAATTGTTAATGAATATAAGTAATATTATAAAATTGTTTTATGGAATGTGATTTTACTTTATTTATCTGATTTTTAACTCTTTGTATGAAATTTATCATGTAAAAAATAAAAAGGCCAATGTTAAGAACTAAATTTTTAAAAAATTAGTTTTTTTCTTTAAAAATCTAGTTAAATTTTTTAACTTCATATAAAATTTATTAAAAATCCCAATGGAATCTATTTATTATTTATATTAGTTAAACATTAATTTAAAAACTTACATGCCAATATAATAATGATATTTTAGGATTAAAATTGCAGAACAAATATGAAATAATATTACAATTTTATTAATTAATCAATAAGCAATATGTCCTGGTAATCAAAAAACAGGATGAGTGTCATTTTCCAAAATGAATCTTTCAACAATATGATGGTTTTTGACTTACACATTCTTTATTCTCCAATGAATGTCTACCTCTTTTTGTCTTTTTGTCCAGCCAGAAAAGAAATAACAGCATGTTAGTCCTGTTTGGATGCATTTGGTATAAACATTACACCATTGTAAATGTTTCTTGAATCGAAGGAGTATATGGGGATGCGAAGCAACAAGGACTATAATCCCTAAACACTATATGGAAACAGTTCATTTCCCTATTTATACGTCACTAAAAAGGATGCGAGATTTATTTTCCGCTCAGTAAGGAAATTGGCGCGAACAAAAACAGGGATTAATAGTATCCCCTGAGTGCCGAGAGAATTGCAGCTAATAAATATCAAAACGTTTAAGAGATTGGAGAAATAAAGTCAGATTTTTTTTTGCAATCAAGAATTTTAGATAAAAAAAGCTTTGAATGTGATATTATTTTCATCGATATTCAAGTTTTGCCAAAGATGTAATCTGGAGGTGGAATATTTTCTGCTTCTTAAAAGAATGTGTAAAAGATCATTTACTTCATTACAGCTGTTACAGAATGGATTGAAGTCTAAGTTGAATCTATTTAACAGGACAGGAGTAACGATCATTCTGCTGATGATACGAGCAATTAGTATATCCTGTCTTCTATTCTGTGTCCATTTTGTGATAGTGACAATGTCTGGAAAGTTTCCTATCAAATCATAATATTTACCGCTAAAGTAATTTGTTTCCGAGATTAGGTAGGATTGTTTTTCAGGTTTGCAATGACATCTTCCGTGGATATCCATTCAATAAATTGTGAGAGTTCCGTGGTATTCTTTGCGAGAGAATCCGCTTTTTCATTCCATAAAATTTCCGAATGACCAGGAACCCATAAAAATGTGATATTTTGATTAAAAGTTTGTCTAACAAAAAATTTCGAAGCAAGTCTTTGAATAACATAGGTAGAATGAATGTTAATATTTTTAAGTGAATTAAGAGCCGAAAAACTGTCAGAAATTATTAAAATGTCCTTGTCAACAATAACTAGTTCATCTATGGCGACACAGATTGCCAAAACCTCTGCTGTGAAAACAGAGTTTAATGGGTTAATGCGATATGAAAAACTTTGATTGCAAGAAATGCCGGCGATTGAAGTTGAGACGTGACTTTTTGAGGCATCAGTGGCTATGATATAGTGATCAGAGAAAAATCTTTTTATACAATCTGAAAAATCATTGACTATAAGTGAAACTGGGTTTTCTTTATTTTGGAAACTGAACTTCTGAAGGAAAATTTTACATAAGGAAGGATCATGCCGTGGCACAATTGGCAAGGTTAAGAGGTGTTCTGGTGAGCAATTATAATTTTGTAGAGTGTTTTCGTCTTTGTTAAGTAACTGCAATTCATTATTTACCATCAAAGGGGAGAAAGAGTGGTTAGCATATTGTTTGATTAAAAACTGCAACGCCAAACGTTTAATTTTATCTGAAAGGATTTCTTGTCCAGACATTTTTAACAGAATAATATTCGGAGTCCAAATTGGTAATCCCAGAACAATTCTTAGAACTTTTGTTTGAATTGTGTTACAGGCGTTTAATTTGGTGACCGGGAAATTTTTAATTATTAATGCGCTGTTATTAATGCAAGTCTCAAAATGTCATTCAAAAAAACTACAAAAAGAATTGGTGAAAATACACTACCTTGTGGAAGACCTTTAAAAGAAGGTTTTGGGTCAGAAACAGTGTTTCTTCATCGAACCTGAAAAGTCCTGTCCTGAAGAAAACCATGAATCCATTTAGCGATGTTTCCCGAGATTCCAATTTGGAGACATTTATAAATTAATTCGTCAATAGGCGCGGAGTCATAAGCACTTTTATGTCGAGAC
Organism: Caerostris extrusa; assembly: GCA_021605095.1. Classification (NCBI taxonomy): domain Eukaryota; kingdom Metazoa; phylum Arthropoda; class Arachnida; order Araneae; family Araneidae; genus Caerostris; species Caerostris extrusa. The sequence goes on along the minus strand of BPLR01006897.1, from coordinate 33,712 downwards.
TGATACCGACAAAATATTTTTTTCATTGTCTGCAGTTAAAATTGATTTATAGATGGTATAAATAGCGGTATGATTGTTTCTAAAAGGTATAAATCCATGCTGATTGGTATGAAGTCGATTGGTGAAAGTCAGAAAATGAACAATGCGATTGGAAAGAATGCGTTCAAATATTTTACAAAAAACAGAGGTTAAAGCAATCGGCCTATACGACGACGTTTTTGTTTTATCCTTGTTGGGCTTAGGGATTGAAATAATGATAGCGTATTTCCAGCTCTTCGGAATTGGAGAAAAACTCAATAGTTGATTAAAAAGGTGCAAGATAACTAAAAGGGACGATTCATCCAGTTTTTTGAACCATGCAGCTGGAATGTTATCAGCGCCGGGTGTAGCATTTCTCATTTTCTGGATAGATTTTTGCAGTTCCCAAAGTTCAATATTTTTATTTAAAAACTTATTGTTTATGCTGTAATCCAATGGCATAGGTTCAGAACGCAAGTTTTGTGCTGAAAAATAATTTGCGAATAGATTGCTTTTTGCTGTTTTGGATTACTAATATATCTATTATTGTGAAAAAGTATTTTGCTATTTTTTATATCAGGATCATTGTGATTAGTTAATTTATTCAGGATACGGAAAAATAGTTTAGAGTTTCTCGGAATATTGCTTATATTTTCCCAGTATTTTTGTTTTGCCCTTTTAATATGATATTTCAATTTACTTCGGTATTTTTTGTAGCGAATCCAATCAGGGACCGAAACACTATTCCTGGCCTTTTTTCCACATTATTTTTTTCAGATGACAGAAGTTATTACATGCAATATTCCACCATGGTGGGTATTCATTATTAGGCAAAATTTGGTTTTTGGTATTAATATTTATAGTGTGCGAAATTTTTCAGTGACTATTTCAACGGTAGGGTCAGCAATCGATTAAAGAAATGTGTTCGAATCTCTGAGAATTGGATTCCAGTATATAGTTTTAAGGTATTTTGAGGCATTTGCTAGTTTGGACCATGAAACAACTATTGGTAGATGATCACTTTCGAAGGTACAACCAGAAACATAGCAATACACTTCGTTTAAGAGAGCTGCCGAACAAAAGAGTGAGATCTATAACGGAAGAAGTGAAATTATGGGTGATGTGAGTGGGCGTTGAAGTATTCAGGATAGAAAAATGCGACTGATTCAACCAATCCAAAAATTCTTCGCTTTTGGGCGTAGATGTTTTCCGCCCCAAAAGGGGTGGTGTAGGTTGAAATCACCAAAAATAAAAGTTGACGTTTTTAGATTACTGAAATTTTTTTAACCTGATTGATATCAAATCCCTGCGGTGCATAAATATTAACAATGGTAAATGTAAAGTTGTGTGATTAAATTTCTACTGCAATCATCTCAAGGTTTGGGTCATTAGAATTTTCAAAAATCACGACTGGACATGTTTGTTGGAATACCTATTAGTAGACCACCTCCTGTTCTGTTGTTACGGTAGGTGCAAAAAAGATTTTATTAGGAAATGAAAGACGATCATCTGCTTTCAGGAATGTTTCCTGAAAAACTCAAAATTCTGACGTTGTGAAAGGGGTTGGTGGAGCCAGATTTTCTTATTTTTAAGACTGCGACAATTCCACTGAAGGAATGACATCACCGAAAATTACGAAAATAAAAACAGGAAGGTATTATTCCCTAAGAAACTAAAAGAAAAACCCTTAACTTGGGGCAAAACAAGAGGGATATTAATAAATACACTAAAACGATCGAGAACACCCGGAACAAAAACACCGCAAAAACAGTCTTAATTTGAAGCATTGCTTCCACCTGCATCCCATTGCATGGGATTATTAGTGGGTGGAACAAGGTTGATCATTTGGCGTTTTCGGTTAGGGATTTTTTGAGGTCCGTTTGGTGGAATACTGAGATCAGATATTGCACAAGATTTTCGATTGTTTTTTGGAATATTTCAATTAGAAGAGTGGTCTGTTGTTCCATTTTTAATCGTAATGTTCTGAACAATACTCTCTACTCTTTGATTTACGATTTCTTCTATGTTTGAGCTGTCGTGTTGGTTTTAGCAGCGTCGGAGTAATTAGTTTAGATGATTGAGCATATATGCGTCGTGCCTCGCCAATAGTTAAATGATTTCTGCACTTGAATTCTAGAATGTTTTGTTCATGTGTATGGCGTGGGCAGATTTCGGAAGTTGCTGAATGAGGTCCAGTACAATGAATGCATTTTTCCGGACCTTGACACAATCCTTCATGGTTTACAACACACCGAGGGCAAATGTTCCTGCCACAGACACGTGTTGCATGAGCAAATTCATAACAATGCAAGCACTGTCGGACTCTATCGACAAATTAGCGAATTTTTTGGTTGGTGAACCAGATCTTAATAGAATCAGGCAAAAAGTTCCCAAGATTGTAATGAGTACCGGAGAAAATTCTTGAGTAGAGCTCAGTTTAACAAAGCGTCGCAACTCAACCACTTCCCTGTTATTTTTATGCATAATTTCAGCCGCTAATTCCGACAATGGTAGATTGGTAGGTATATCAAAGACTAGAAACCGTTCTGTTATATTTTCAAAAGTTACTGCCGTAGAAATTGGCGTTTCCAGAATTTTGTCAAGATTTAAGATCTGTTCAACGCACACCGGATCGGCAGTAGAAAATATAAGTTTTCCTTGCCTCGAAAATTTCATGTTAGTAATATGATCATGTCTATTTACGTGTTTTTTAATATCAGCCTGAATAAGAAAAGGATTTGAACGCGGAATTTTATGTTTCGCATCACTGTGTTGGCATATAATACGAATTTCCTCAAAAGTTTTTCACCCAATCGCAACACCAGTTCATTAATTGATTTTGAGCTTTTGAAGTAATTATTAGTATTGGAAGTCATGCTGGTACTTCTTTGACCGTCATTCATACTGAATTGAGAATTATCCACATCGGACACAAAAATTGCCGAATGGCACGGGTTAACTATTAAAATTAAACAGCCGGAAAGATGAGAAAACAAAAAAGAATAAGGTAATCTTACCTTACACCTTGAGAAGGACAGAAAAGAGAAATTTGTTGAAGATTTATCAAAAACAGATAAACAAACCAGCAAGTGAGCAACGCCCACTTGAAACACAGCTATGCACTCTCAGCACTCAGGGAAACCTAACCAAGTTAAGCTGCATCAATACCAAATTAAAAATAAACATGAAACTAACAGTTTCCATTGTAAATGTTTCATCATTTTCCACACACATACACACTTCGGAAATAAACAAATGTCGCAATAATCCCATGCCTCCTCCATGTCTATACTTAAATACCCCCATCGGGTGCATGCTTATTTGCATATACTCTTAAGCCACACCCACAAATGAAAACTTTTTGATCGCCCTTTATAAAAAAGAAAGAATTGTATTTAGGATGTCTCTATTAAAGAAAACAAAATAATAAAATAAAGTTCATTGCTGTGTATATTAATCATTTATGCAAAATTATGTTATTTTAATTTTATTCAATGCTGGAAACTTCAAAAACTTTTGAAATAGCATTTATTTTTTTATTAAATACAGAGCTTCTTTGAACTTTTTACTAAAGAAAAATGTTTTTGTTGTTTATTTAATAATCTAATTAATATATTATTATTGTTTTAATTTTCTTATGTAATTTATGAAGATATTAGTATCTGGTTTACAAATTGGTTTGAATAGTTTTTATATTAATTTTGGTTACTTGTTCATTTTTAAAATATTTAATATATTTGTTGTACTGCGATTATATTAGAATTTATAATTATTGAATTAACAACTTTTAATCTGTTTATTTGCATTACCTATGTAAAAAATGATTTTTTTATTAAATGTGAAACAAAAAGAGAGATGTTGATTTTTTTCATATTATTAATTTATTATTGTTTACCTTTGTTTACATAGAAATTAGAACTTCAAAGGCAACTAATTGAAAATGATATGATAGCGAAGAAAAAATTCGATATAGTATCCTTTTTGTATTTTTGTATATTATTTTATTTAATAAATACAATGGAATAATAATGATTTCTAAGAATTGTATTTTTATAACATTTCTATTTTTTTTTTTTTTTTTGTATATATATATATATATATATTTTTTTTTTTTTTTTGTTAAAATATTAGTGAATAATACTTTTTATGTTTAGAGTTTATTCAATTGTTTTTATAAAATGAAAACTTTATAAAATTTCCATAAAAGTTATGAATAATTGTTTTTCTTAATTCTTTTTGTATTGGCTGTTAAAAAATTGCAAAAGGAACGAGTGCAATGGATGGAGCAAGAAATGAAGTATTACTTTTTGCAATTTAATTTAATTAAAAGAAGAATTGTCTTATTGTTTTCTATTTTATGCTAAATAAAATTTTCAAAGCTTTAAAACAAATTAGTTTGTAATTTCTAGTTTATATTTAATATAAATTTTACATTGGTATTTGCACTAAATTACTAATGATTAAAATAATGTAAAATTCATAAAGAAATTAAAATTGTTTTTTTTTTCTTTCTTTTTCAGAAAGTTGTTAGAAACTAAAAAAAATCTGAATGACAAACAAAAAGAAAAACAAGAGCTTTATCTAACAGTATTACAATATACTAAAACAGAAGTAAATATTATTTGTTGGTTTCTTTTTAGTTTTTGCTTGTGAAAAGATATTGATTAAGATAGACTAATAGGATACTGTTAACAAAGGTTTATATAATATATATTTTATTAAAAGGCGTGAGTACACGTGCATCATTTTATTTAAAAAATTTTTTTTTTATCTACTGTTCCAGATTATTAAAATAAATAATGAACTTTTTTTATCTATTGCTATCTAGGTCAATGTGTTAAAAAAAATATGTTGATATATGTATATGTTACTCTATGAAGAAAATATTAAAGTTTATTTTCGGCAATGTTTATACCTGGTTTTATTTAACACCTCAGTTATTTTTTTAATTGTTTATAAAGATACTGAAATAACATTATTTACCAATCCTGAAATCATAATACTGATTAACTAAAAGTTAAATTATAATAATCAAACCTTTTGATTCTCCGTTGCTTCGAAGGACTTGATTGAAAATCTCTTACTGATTTAATTTATTTCATGTGATTAATAGTGCTATTTTATGTTATTACTAATTTATTATAAATTTTTCAAAAATTTAAACATTTATTTCTATTGATTTATTATTGTAGATTGAAAAAAAAAATATTTCTGTGGTAAATTAATTTTCTCCGTTCACTTTAAAATTGTTTGATGGTTACATATGTTAATTTCTTTATAGTTAATTTATAAGAAATGGAAAATCTAAATGAAGCCAAAAATTAATTGCATGAAAATATTATTTTCTTCTTTTTTTTCTTAGACATGGCCATGTACTTGGGAACTAAGTTCTTCAGAAATGATGCCTACTGAGGCTGCAAAAAAGATATTTCAAAAAACAGTAAGGTGTGTATTTTGTCATTGTTGTTTATTTTAAAGTTTATACTTCTTTATAATTTATTTCAATTTTTTTGTCATTTTATTAAATATAATTTATCATTATAGATGCAGTGGACACCCTCTTGCTCAATGGTTATTAGTAATGCAAACGAATATTAAAAGAGAAATTGATACAATGTTAAAACATCACTCAGATTATCAGGTTTTATTACCAGGTAACTATTAGTAAATGCTGTTTTGGTGTGTCATTTTTTTTTTTTTTTTATTTATAACTCCATATTTTTTTATTACAATTTTCCTTTTTTAGTTGCTATAAATTGGCTAATTATGGTGATTAAAATTATAAATTGTGCAATTAAAATTGAATTCTATATCCATATATAGTTATAACTTGTTAATTCTTTTATATTCAAATAAATATCTGTCTTAGTTTTCCCATTTATTATTTGTGATCTCAAAATTAGTTTAAGATATAAAAATCTATTGTAACACATATATATTAAAATTTTACTTGAAAACTTTTAAATTTGAATTATTATGAAGACTTTTTTTTTTTTAAATTTTAAAGTTATAATGAGATACAAACCATGGTAAATTATTAATATCATTTAAAAAATTGTTGAAATGATGGTGCATATTAGTAATTAAAAGTTCTAGTACAGATGTTAAGAAAATAAGGTAATTTTTTTATATCTATCTGCTCTTATATATTTAAATAATAAATGATTAAAAAGGAAAGGCATATTCTAAATTTGTGACTTAAAATTTTTTAAAAACTGCTAAATTTTATTTTTTAAAAACTGTTTTATATATTTCACAAATTAGATAATTTTTTCTAAAATTAGTTCGGCAGTCTTAATTAATAAAAAATTATGTGTATTTTGTAGTAGTAGTTTAATTTATAATAAAATTATTTAAATTTGCATTTTTTTTTTTTTTTTTTTTTCTAGAGCCATCATTAATTCTTGAAGAGAACAAGTTGAATATTTCAGAATTTCCTGATGAATTTATTATTGAAACATCCATTTCTGGAACAATTCATATTTCTAAAAAAATGTTATCATCCCTACAAAAGTTCTTAGGAACTATTTCTTCAGAAATAACTGATACCATTGAAAATATTTTGGAAATCTTCTACTTAATTTATAAATCTCTTTTACCTGAAGATTCAGAAGAAATTTGTCACAGACTTATTGAAACACATATATTAGATCCCATTTGGTCTAATCTTATCATCCTTTTCAGGTATGCTTTAAATAAGATAAAATTTAAATAATAATTTTTAACTTTGTATTATCTTGCCATTGGTTTTGTAAATGAAACTCTGTGAATATTTTTAGAATTTAATAGCATGAATATTTAAAAAATAGTTTGTATTATTTTCTTGATATTGATGGAATTTATTTATTTTATACAATAAAAGTTACCTTTTCTATCAATAAGAAATAGTTCATTATCTTAAAATGTGTGCTATTATTTTTTAATTTATAAATTTTTAAGAGTGTTTGAAAATAGAAACATCTATAGAATAAAGAAATAGGATGTCAAACACAATGTAATAATCGTAAATTTATTTTTCTATTTATGGGAATAATTTTAGAATAAAAAAAAATTAATATCTCTAAAATAATGAACTTTTTAACATCACACCTCGTTAGTAATAAAAAATACTAAAAACCTAGGTGCCCTGAAAACCTAATTTGTAAATTTCATAATAATTTTTATATTTTATTTTAGCAATATAAGAACATTTAAGTTTATCATTTAACATTAAGTAAGCTTACTCAGAAATAAAATATTGTGTTAATCAAAAAATTATATTATTGAAATTAATCTCTTTCTGTGTATAAACATATATATTGAAATGCAATGAAAAATACTAAATATTTAATTAATTTATGACAAAAATAATAAAACATTTAAATGTAATGAACATTTCTGAAATAAAGCGTTGGGTCTGCATAAAATATTTTTTTATTTAATGTATGTTTGAAAATTTTTAAATATTTGGTTCTTTGTTTATTAGTAGCAAATTTGATAAAAAGAAATATATTCTCACATAAATGCTTTGCTATAAAAGAAATAACGATTTTTAATGATTAAAAAATGACAATTTCTTATTAAAAAAAGTAATTTTGAAAGTTTTGTGTTCATCTATAAGTTGTACTTCATAATTTTATATATTTAAGATGACTTAATTTGTATATGTAAAAAAATACTGCCCTAACTAATTTTGAGAGTCACACTGCTCTAAGCATTTATTTATTTATTTTAAAAAGTGTTCCTTAAGGAAAAAAAAATTTTTTTTTAATAAATTATAATTTTTATGTAGAAACATTCAGTTATAAAAATATGTCATATCTTCAAAATTTTTATTATAACAATTAACATTTTTAATAAGTTTGGCTCAATTCTACCATATTCTAAAATAAATCTTTATTAATCAATTATTGATCATATTTTTGTCTTAAAATCTATATCTCAAAATGTATTGTTGTGCATTCTAATTTTTTAGTAAAAATAATAGTTTCATTTCTTTTTAATTTAAAATTTATGAATATTTATTTTTTTTTTGTTTTTAAAATTTATTTAAAATAATTAAACAATATATTCTCTTTAAATTTTATTCAAGAGCATATCTTGAAATTTTTTTTTTTTTTTTTTTTTTTTTTCAGAATAACAAATATTTCATCTGAATACAAAATTGTGGAAACAATGATTTATCACAGAAATTCAGATCCAGCAAAATTTGGATTTTCAAATGATGAAAACATTGATTTGGAAGTTTATGAAAATAGTATTTGTCTTTTACAAAATGTAATAAAATCAAATTCTATGACGGAAAAACTAAGATGCATTGGTAAGCAAAATGAGTAACTCCTCATGGCCATATTACTTATTTATACTTTTTATTATGAAGTAATATATTATATTTTTCTTTAGCATGTTAGGTTCTTTGTATTAACAAAAGTATTTATTCTTAATTACTCATTTTAAATAATATAAAATTGGCTAATTAAAGCAATCATTCTTGTCCAAGAATTTTCAATATACCAGTGGTTTTCAAACATTTTGAAATTGGGGCACATTTAAAATCCTACAATAATTAGAGGTGCACTATAAATTATGACAACTAAGCATCTGCTATTAATGCCTCACTGATTTAGACCAGTTAATTAATTCCCAAACTACTAATTGCAGATTGTGGAGTTTCAAAAGCAGCAATTTTTTAACATTGAAAATCACATCCACTGTTTCTAGTGGCCAACCATGGAAGTTACCACTCCTAGTTTCTTGGAAACCTTTGGCACTATTGATGTTTAACGACTTTTTAATGTGAAAAATGAAGAAAAAAAAAACAACTCAGAAAGATTAGTTGCTTATAATGAAAAACTATCTTTGAATGGAAAAACTGATAAGAAAAATAGTAACTATATTTTTTTTATCTGGATTCATACTCGTTGAGAACCACAGCTATATACATTTATCGGTGTGTTTTAAAGAATATAATAGGATTTGTTAAGAAAATACAAAGTCAGTAAAAATTACTGTTATTTTTATACAGTAATTTAACCAATGGTAAAAATCATTTTTAATGCTTAGTAGATCATTTATTCTGGTAGTGTGAAATCGGCTGCCAGTTAAAAAAATTTTTTTTTTTTGTGATGCTTGGTTATGCCTAAATAAAAGAAATAATTAAAATTTTTAACAGTACAAATTTCTTGCTTTTTTTATTATAGATAGATTTCCTTCTTTAGCACAAAAACATATTCTAGTCTAGGGATGGGTAATGAAAAATAAGCTTAATTCTTTTTTTAAGCAGACAAGCAATTTATTCTTCTTTTACTTAATAATATCCCTACAAATGAATTGTTTAAAAGATATAAGTATCATTTTTTCCTTTTTTGGAAATAAAACAAATTGCCAAGAACAATTATTATTGGTTTTTTTTAATGAATATAGAAAATTTTTAAAAAAAAAATATTGTATAATATAAATATTTTAGATTACAAAAAAAATTATAAAAATAAATTGCTGTAATTAATTTCAATATATTGTAAATACTAAAATGCTTAATAAAAGTTTCTATTTAAATAATATGCTTCACATTCCTTATAAATCAATAATTATGATGTAAAAAAAAAAAAACTAAACAAAACAAAAGTTTAAAGTTAATTTAAATGAAGCAAAACTTTCATTGCAGTTTTCTTCTTTTCATAATAATGCATTTTATATGGTTGTTTAAAATGGTATATTTAATATTGTTCTAAAAAATTGATGATGCACATATTGTATAAATGTTTTTAAAATATTTTAAGAAAATATCTACTTTTTGTAAAATAATAATCAATTATTGCCAATACCGTAAGCTTAAGACCTTTCATACATATTAAAAGCAATAAAAAATAATTGGGCAGAACTTGTGGGTTAATGCAAATTGTAATAAATAATAATAATAAAGGAAATTTAAAATCATTAAAGGTTCTGACTCTCATAAAAAAATTTCTGCTACTAACTAAAATTTTTTTTTTTTTTTTAATTCAGCTTCTGTCAAATAAGTACAAACAAGATATCACTTAATTTCTTTTGATCATGTATATTTTTTAAGCAACACTTCCACCCCCCATTTAAAAGATGATTTAAATGTTTGCTGTAAGAAATGTGATGTTTGGTATCTGTTTGCTTATTGTTTATACAAATGCTGGTTAGTTTCAACTCTTAAAAAGTATTGTGGATTTATCTGCATTAAAAATCCTTGATGTTAATATATTGTTTTTTACAATAAAATAGATAAATTTTTACAATTACTGATTTTAATGCTGAAAAAAAAGTTTGAGAGATATAATTTTTATTTTTGAGAGCCACTGCTGTAACTTAAAAAACATTCGATTTCGGATTCATTTATTTATTTCATTAACATCATTTTAAAAATAATCATTGCAATATTTTTAAATCAATATATCAATTTTTATATTAATGCAATTTCATTATTTTTAGTGAATGTTGCGAAAACAATATGTGGAAACCCCTCCAATAATCAACCTAATCCAAATCGCAGAAAACTGTAAGTAAAAATATTTGGTTGATTTAGTTTAGTTTTCTATTGACTTTAGCCTCCTCTTTAATCATAATTTTTGACAAAAAAAAAAATTGTGGTATAATTCAAATTTGTTTCCAAATAAATTCTGTGGTTTAGATCATAAACAAGCATATTATATTTCAAATTCCAAAATTAAGCACTGATAGTTAAAAAGTCATGCAGAAACCACATTTATAAATGAAATAGAAAAAAAAAATGTGTTTATTAAGCATATTCTAGCTATAAATATATGCTAGTAAAAGTAGAATAAACAAACAGATTTTCTTTAATCATTGCCCGAGTTTTATTCTTAATATAAGCTAGGAAAATGAAATTTTATTATTACTGTCAATTATTAATTATGTCTTTTCCAAAGTATTAATCATTTATTACTTTTTTACTTACACATTATTTTATACAATAAGTATCTTACCTTGCCTCTTTTCATAAAAGTAGAGCTACCTTTGATCATCTACAGTTCCAAAAATACTCTCACTTTATTTTTTTACAAAATTTAAAATTTTTTTTTTTACCAGCACTTTTCAAGAACAAAATTAGCAAAACATTGTGGATTGTATGCAGCAAGAAATTATCAGAGTTTATTTATTTTAATAAATAATTTGTGAATTATAAGTAAAAAATAATGGTGTAATATGTTTTTCTTAAGATTATTCTTCATGCAAAATGATACTTACAAAATAAATTCTTAATTTGCAATAATAGAACTTTAATGTTACAAACAATTATATATTTTATGATGTGAAACATAGTTAAATAAAAAAAATTTCTTTAATGTAAAATCTGACTTCTAAAAATAAATATTGTTTGAATATTTAATTTTCATATTGATTCAAATAAAATTATTTAACTTTTTACATAATATAAAAAAGTTTTTCATTTTGTACAATATGTTATATAAAGTCAACTATCAATATTTAATTGTCATTTAATTTTACAGTGGGGCTGATGACTTGATACCTCTGCTTTGTTATATAATTGTAAAATCAGGACTACCACAGTTGAGTTCTGAATGCTTTGCCATTGAACAATTGTTTGATATGAAGTAAGTTTTTAATAATTATTAAATTTTTAATTTACTAATTGTTGTTATGTAAAAAATATTTAATCTTTTTACTATCATATCACCCATGCAATAAGCAAAAAGCGAATTTTTATCAATATTTAAAATATAGTGATTTCAATTATAAAGCTATTCAAAATGCAATTTCTCTTATTAAACAATTGTATAATAAAATTCCTACTCATGATTTAATTTTGATAAAAATTCTTAAAGTTCAAACTACATACATTTTAGATACATGTTTGGGGAGGAAGGCTATGCATTGTCTTCTTTTCTAACAGCTTTAAAATACATTGAAATAAGAAAGGTAAGCAAATTTGTTTTATGGTTAAACTAAATTTTTTTTTTATAAATAATCAAGGAATTATATGAAATCACCATAGCATTTCTGTTGCAAATAATATTTTCAGTTTGTTACCCATTTTAATTTTTAATATTTTATTTGCAGGTCATTGATGAAGAACACAATGAACAAGATTAAAACCAAATAAACTGCAAGTTTTAAGATCAATCCTATTACATTTGTATTGCTTTCAATATATTTTACAATTTAAATTCTAGTCGAATAATCCTCTTTTGTTAATATTAATAAATTCTATTTCTTGGATAGGTGGTGATGTTTCCATTAGTTTTGTTATTAAAAAAAAAAAAAAAAAAAAAAAACTCTTGCAATTCTTTACAAATTATAAAACAACAATCCAGACATTTAAATTATTTTATTGAAATAAAAATTGAATGCTTGGGAGTGGCACACTATTAGCCAATTTATTTTAGGATTCATTAGCCAAACTTTTTCTCAATTTTTAAATAACTAAATATGTAGATATTCTTCAAAAATTATGTTCATCCTCTGGCTAATGGGCATGGTTCAACTGGTCTTATGTATTCAGATAGTAAAGGATCATGGTAAGCATGAAGTCTGTATACTTTCAACTCGTGGAATATTCTCTCTTCTAAAGCAGTAAGCTCCACATCTAAGTCTTCCAGAGTTGGCAATTCAGGCAACACTAAATCAGTTACAGATTCCTAAAACAAAGAAAAATTATTAATTTTTGTAATTGCAAATAAACATCAATAATATAGATATATTTACTTCCCTAATAAAGAATTTAATATAAATCAAAAATAGCTTATACAAAAAGTAAAATAGTTGGGATTCAATCTATATAAAAATTAAATGCTATTAACTTCTAATATATGGGACTTTTTTTAAGTAAAAAAATTAAAATAATAGACTTTCTATAACATTTGTTTTAATTGAGAATAAAAGAAAAATAAATCTGAAGTATAGGAAAAATGATTTTTAATAAATTACACAAAGACATTTTTAAAGAAATACATTGTTTAGTGATGATAAAGACTGCTTTCATATCTGTTGAATTATACTGATAATTTAAGCCAACGAATAAATTCAGAATATCTCAAGTTTGCAAATAGGAAAGGATATGAAAAACTTTTATCTTCATAGTTACTATGCAAAATATACTTGTAAAGTGGTTTTATACAGATTTTTCCATAGTATACAATTGATTTTTTTCACTCCTTATATAATGTGCTTATTACTTGAATATTTTATCTAAGAGTTGAATAATATAAATTTTGTTCTTTAGAACTCATCTTATAATAAAGTAGAAATTAATCATACATTTATAAAAATCTGTTAAATAAAAATTTATTAGGAAATTGCTAGTAACATGAAAATCTCACTTATAATTCTAGGACTTTATTAAAAAAAATACTGAAAATTAAGATATTATTAATATTGAATAAAAATTAAACATACTGGAATCTAAAACCTACCCTTTCTAATCTTTCCCAAGAAAGAGTTCTGTAGCGAGTCAAGAACATCTCAGATAAAAGTAGCCTTGGCCTGGGAATAATCATTAGATATTTACAAATAATTTTAAAAAAGAATTCAGTCATTATAAATATTTTCAAAAAAGAATTCATGATTTACCAAAATGTAACATCATATTTTATATCAAGTCTATAATAGAGCCTTTCACGAGTACGCAGCATGACTCGATGAAACCAATCCATAAGTTCAGCAAGTTCATATCGATGAGGGCTAAAAATGCACAAATCAAAATGAAAATATAACTTGGATATATCTATTCATGAGATATAAAAACATTTCAAGAACGAATTACAAAATAAATGCATTTGAAGAAATAATTTATGATGCATATATATAGATTTAAAAGTGCATTATTTTAATAATGAATATGAAGTTTTAATTTATGTTAAAATATAAATTTTACAACCTTTGAACTATTCTATCAATAAAAAGTAATCAACATACACTCAAGAGCCAAAACATTATGACCACTCCTACATTTGCAATGAACTCGCTTGGATGATGTGGAAGGTGCGTGATCAGGTGGAAGTGGTATTTAACTGCTGCTGGAGAGTCTGAAGAATCATTCTTTCACGGATCTAAGTGACTTGATAGAGGGCAGATTGTAATGGCTCGGAACAAGTATTTCGAAACTGCACGACTCGTGGGTTGTTCGCGATCTACAGTTGTTAGTACTTATGCAAAGTGGATGAATGACGGTGAAACCAGCAGTAGAAGCGACATGGTGTTGGGCGTCCACACGCTATCAAAGAAAAGGTCGTCGGAGACTGTCTCGCATGGTGAAGCAAAACCGGAGCCAGACAGTGGCTCAGCTGACAGCCCAATACAATGCAGAGCCAAGTAGAATAGTAGTCATTCATCATGCCGATGGCCGTGCCAGGATATGCCACCTTCCAGGCGAACTGTTGCTCCCTCAATGTACAGTAGGTCATACACAGGCCGGTGGTGGCGGTATTATGCTTTGGGGGTCGTTCTCTTGGGCGTCTCTGGGACCCGTGGTTGTGGTAGAGCAGACCGTGAATGCTACAGGGTATCTGAAAATCATTGTGGACCAGTTGCACCCTTACATGGCCTCTGTTTTCCAGCTGGAAATGGAATGTTCCAACAGGACAACGCCACTTGTCACAAGGCTAAAATTAATGTTAAAGTGCTCCCAAGAACATGATGCTGAATTCCAGTTAATGTCCTGGTCGCCTAACTCACCGGATATCAATCCGATAGAACACATTTGGGATGGCAGCTCAGAGTTCAAAGACCACCAATTCGCAATATCTCGGATTTGCGTGACCGTTGCTAAACATCTGGTACAATCTGTCTCCGGCCATCTACCAAGGACTTGTGGCATCCATGCTAAGGCGGGTTGAAGCTGTGTTGCGCGCCAAAGGTGGGCCAACTTGTTATTGACAAGTGGTCATAATGTTTTGGTTCTTGAGCGTATTTTTCAGTGGAATAAAATTAAATATCACAAAGAATTTAATGGAAAAGCATTTTATGTGGTATATCATTTAGATTTAATATTGATATGATTGGGCTCTCAAACTATATAATATAATTTGAACTTATAATAGGTGTTAATTTTCCAAATCTTAAAAATCTGCAAAGGACAATGTTATTAGGCTGACATTATAATTAGGAAAAACATTTTTTAAATGACAAACAATAAAGAAAATAGGGAAAATGAAAAACACAATGGGAAAAAGTAAGCATTTTGTTATTAACAAAATTAAAAAAATCGTTAATACGAACTGAATATTATGACAAAAACACTTAAAATGTCTTTGAGATTTCTCTCTTGTTTTTTATAATTAGAAAATCATAACATTAAAAAAAAATCAAAAGTCTTCTGGTTACATTAAAAAGATTTAGTAATTATGTGTATATATATTGTCAAACATTTAACAAAGCCAATGAATTCAAGAAATATTGGAAGATAAAATCTTAGGGAAAAAAAAAAAAAAAAAAAAAAAAAGCTTTCATTTATTATTAAAAAAATCCCTAGGTGAGAAGTTCAGTTTATTTTGAAGAAACAAATATCAGTTCAAATACATTGGGATTTTCATTATAATAATTAAATCAGTGCACTTTACCTACCCCACCCAGTATGTCCAGCAGCAGCAGGATCAAATGTAGCTTTTAGAATACCTTTTGCTACATCTGAATAAAAAACAGGCTGTTTAATGACGCCAACTCCTCTGTTCCATAAGGACATAGCTCGCCAAGTTCTTCGAACTATTGAAGCATAAAAAAATAAATAATAAGTAAATAAAAATATCTCAATTGAAATTAGAAATCTATACATTTTAACAGTTGTTATAATAATATAATGAAAATAACACTCTGGCAATAATTTTGTTTAATGAATAACTAAAGCTATTTCTTTTGTACTTTTACTGTGCTAAAGCCAAACGTAACCACGGAAGTTAACCAACAAGCTCAATATTTTTATAATTTTAAATATATTAAAATATTTATTTCACAGATAACAAAATGTTTTTGTTTCATATAACTCTATTTGCTTGGGTTTTTATTAAAAGAAGGTAGGAACTAACAATGTGCGATAATATAGATTTCAATAAAGATATGAAATACATGCATATGGAGAGAATCAATCAGTCCCGAACTCAGTAATCTAGTTCATGATCAAAATTTCTCAAATAATCAGACAGAATTATTGGCATTCAGATTAAAAGGTTGGAATCTCCTTAAGAAGGAACCACAATTTTTTCAAATCAATGATTGCAAGCAAGATCTCTAATGCTTATTCTCTGCAGACGCAGTTTAGTGTATTGTACTGATGTTGATTCATTACTGAGTTAGTTAGGAAACTGTCATGATTTTTTAAGGAATAATAAGCTGTGCGTCTTTATATTGGAAAAAAAGAAACCTTTTATTCTTTTTGCAGCCCATATGAAATAGACATATAACACCAAGAAGTTTTCCTATCAAAGGTACAATGCCCAAAGCATTCTTGAAATATTAGTGACAATCTTAAAGTTATTACTTTTGTTAGCTCTCCAACAAGAATATACCAAATTCCGTTGTTTATGCGAGTGGGATAGCAGAGATTGCAAAAATCATTTTATCAAGAAGCAATAACCAGAAAGAATTTATACCAGGATAAAAAAAGTAATTTCTCAACCACTTTAAATCCTGAACACATATATCTTCCTCCCTAGAATATCAAACTTGGATTAATGACAAATTTTCAAGGCCCTGAATTATGTCTGGTCATTGTCTGTGATTTTAAGCCTCTTATTTGCATTAATCTCAGAAAAATTTATTTTTTACCATACAGAAACTGCAAAAGAAATTTCTCTCTAGCTTGAATTTTTCACTTCCATCTTATTATATACTTATGAGCTTTTCTATGTTTATTTTTATAGGAATTATCCACAGGAACTCAATAAGGAGAAACATACTTTGTTCTTTTGATTTGAGGAAAGTTTAAATGAGGTTAAAAAAGCTGCATGGAAGTCTATAAAAAAAGTCATAGTTGAATTTCTTAGCAATAAAAAACACAGAATTATGTAGAACCAGTTTCAGAACTCCTTCAAAATTATAAAGCTTAGGGATGTAACTTGTTTGTAAAAATACATTTTCTAGATTTCCACTTGAACTTTTTCCTGAAAATCTCAGCACAATGAGCGACAAACAAGGTGAGCCATTCCACCAAGACATATCAATAATTGAAAAACCTTATCAGGAAAATGGAATCCAAATATATTTTGGAGACTATTACTGGACACTAAAGTGATGTTCTTCAAGCAAAAATTGTTAAAAACTAGATTAGGTTAATACATGTAAGTTATTAAATAAAGCTAATCACTTTTTGCAACATTATGAACATTTTAATTTAGTGTTAGAAAAATCGTAACCCTCTATAAAAATATTCTATGCAAAATTTGAAATCAGACCATACACAAACAGATATTTTAATTAATTTAATTTAACAGACAAAAGTTAAATTTTATCGATCAGTGTAACATTAATTCCTTTATAAAATTTAATATAGGAAAAAAACATAGCTTAAGTAAATATTTGCTTATTAAACTATTAATTTTAAATCTAAAATCTGAATAAATTCCTTTCGGATTATTAATGAGTTGAATATTATTTAAAAACTGAATTTATTTTTCTTGTTTTTAACTTATTAGATACATTTAACATGCATTACTTAAAGATACAATTAATTTAATATACAACATCAAAAATAATATATTTAACAAGAATACTAAGAAATCAAATTGTTCAAAATAAAAAGAAAAGAAATGACCTGAATTAGTAGGATTGATATCGATTTGTTTATATTTTGTTTATTATCTTAAAATAAAATAAAATATTTACTTTGATGCATATAATAATTCAGAAAGTGGTCTTGGTGGCCCCACATATCTGATGGTCGAAATATAATAGCATCAGGAAATTCTTCTCTTACTACTTGTTCTCCTTTCCACTATCAAGAATAAATTTTTTAAAAGCTTTTTGTTCCCAAAGAAAAGCAAATGTATTATTTAAAATATTTTATGTATTGGACAAAATGTAATTTTTGTATGATAAAAAGTATAATAATAAGGTAGCAAGGTATTAAGGTAAGGGTATTATCAAGAATTTTTAAAAAGATCCACATAAATATGAATTTACATTGTAAATACATAAATATGAATATCACTGACACACTTTGAAATGAACATTATAAAATATTATTCATAAATTCTAGTAAAAAATTTAATTTGCAACACAATTTAATTTTCTATATAATTCGATTATATAACACTTTCCAGGATATAAAAAAAAAATTACTTGAATCAAAAATTGAATCACAAAAGAAGAGAATTTTCAGTTTCTATTTGACATTTAAACTTTTTCAACAAAGGTTTAATGAGAAACCATAATTTTGTTACAATTACACAGATATTTTGACATTATTTCGGTAAAGTAAGTATGAAAAATTATAATTAAATATTAAAGGAAGTGAAAAAGCTATCATTATAAACACATAAAACATAATAAAAAACAATGCCAATTAATAATATTTTCAATAAACTAAAAGAAAAAAATAATTAAAAAAAATGTCATAAGAATTTTTATACAGAACCACCATTTGCTTATAAAGTGATGACAAACATTTTACCACCTTCTTTTAAATTGCATATGTGACTAGTTAGGAATTAAATAATTTCTATTTGGAATATAATTACTAAAAAAATTAACATATATTAAATAATATAATTACTAAAAATTAATTACTATATATTATTAAATATAATTACTTATAATAAAATTTGATATAAATTAATTGATTAACAATGAAGCCTTTTGAAGCCAAAAACTGTGAACCTTTCTTCAGAATGATTGGTTTAGGTTTTTCACAAGCATTCAAAGCTGATACATGAACAAGAGTTTGAACTCCAGCTTCTTTAGCAATACGTGCAATGTTTCTAGCACCTGTTACATGAACATCCTCAAAAGTAAAATTTCTGAAATAAATATGAAAAATATTACACACATATATAAAGAAAACATAAATGATTATTCTCCTCCCCTTTGCTAAATGTCGAGATTACTGATAAAGCAATTTAATTTAATCATGAACGAATGTTGTTTGAAGATAAAGTGAACTGGCCTACATATTTGCTACATGATGAAAACTCAGGAAATTCTAAAATGGCCAACTTAACTATGTCAAAGTAATTATTGAACTTTTGACTTCACCTGAGCTAAGTTACAATATCAAAATATCATTAATTATAATGTAGTCAAGGAATAAGAAATAAACAATAAACTTTTCTAATAAATATACCTAGAAAGATTTACTAGGTTTTCTTTAAAATGTATTCTATAATACATATTAATACAAAAAATAAATGTATTTTCAGCAGAAATTTTAGATAGAGTATACATTCAAAATTTAGAATGTAACAAAAATTGATAAATAATATAATACTGTTTCCTCTAACTATACTATTTTTTAATATTAAAAAGTACATTTAAAGATTAAAAAATTAATTTTTAATTTTAAAATAATTTTATTTATTATAAAATAAAATATCAGCTCATTTTCAAAATTAAAAATAAATCTACTTACGGTGTTTCAAAATGTTTACCAATAAGATTGATGACTATATTTGAATGTTTCATTGACTTATACAATGATTCTTCATCTTTCAGGTGAAAGTGCTAAATTAATTAAAAAGAATACATTTATCAAAAGATTACATATAGCAGAACATCAATGAGTAAAATAGCTACTATATTACCAAAAGTGCCATTACCATACTAACAAACTACCTACTACTACAACCAAAGAACCTACAAAATAATTAAATAAACATTTATGTATTCAGAAATACAGTTTAGCAGAGTGATAAATATTATATAATTAATGGCAAAAGTAATTAGTTGAAACCTTTGACAGTCAATTATTTTATTCAACAGGGAGAAAATAAAATATGCATTTTAATTAAATAAATGTTGGATTAGAAAACTAGTAGACAACTGAAAGTATTAGTTGGCTGCTCACATTTTATATAAAAATAGTTCTAAATATAATCAACTTGAATTGCTGATGAAATGAAATTTTTCCTTCAATAAATAAAGTAAAGTGTTAATACTCAATTAATGATATATGTAAAAAAATAAATGAAATTGCTTATCTGTTTGGCAACATCTTTTACTATTTGGAATCATTTTTAAATTATTGCAACCCCAAACGTTTTTATTACTTTGACTTGATTTTTTGTTTACTTTTCTCATTTTTTTTAATTTAAATGTACATGCTTTTAACAGATTTGCCACTACTGATTGCTATTATTTATTTATTTATTATAATCAAATTGTTATTGTTTTCCACTAATCATGCATGGTTCTCTCAATGTAAACTTGACTTTTGGATAGCTTAATATTTATACACATCCTTGAGATATTTAAATAAAATATGTCATGTAACATATGATTCAGCAAAAACAAATAAATAATCAAAACTTGAGTTATTGAGATACAAAACATAATTATAATCAACAATAGTTATAATAATTATAAATATTTTTTTTTTTTTAATATAATCATTCAATAATAGCAAAATTCTGCCAAAAAATTAGCAAGATTCACATAAAAGAAAGAATTTTAAATATTCACTGTGAATAGTATTTGTCCCAAGTCTCCACAAAGTTTCAATCTAGTCACCAAATACGGATCTCCTCGATACGGAATTATTACTTGAGTACCATTCTTACCTAAATTTAAGAACATAAATAAAAAAATGCATTGTATTATTAATTTATATTACTATAGAAAGAAAAAAAATTAATATTTTTTTTTTCTGTTATATTTTATAATAAGACTTTTTGTTATATATTTTTTTTTTTTCTAAAATTGTACAAATTATGTAATAGTATAATTTTTAATGTTTTAATTCAGTGTCATTTTAACAATGGGAAAATGTCTCATGGTCTCTCAAAAATCCATAGAGTGTTCTCATGAAAACCCATTTTATTGACTTTTCCAGCTGTATTGTCCTTTTGGTGCATCTCGGATACGAGTACAGCAGTAATCTGCTTATATATTTTCATTCGATTTGTTGTATCTTATTTCTGTTTGAGCTACATTTTAGTGCAATTTTTCTCCATGTTCATTAGAGGCTGTTTCCACTTCCAGGAAAATGTTAAGCAAATGAAGAAAATTGACAGAGACATATTTTATTTCCAAACTCTACAATTTCATCATAATTTTGAGACTTTTTCTAAAAAAAGTTAAACATGTTTGCATAAGGATTTATTAGCAAATTCAGTTTGTTTCTGAAATTCTGTTGTTCTGAAGTTCAAAAAAATTTTTTTCATTTTGGCCTTCATCAAGTGGAAATAGGCAAAATCTTTTTCACTTTCTACATTCATTGCTTTAACAAATTGTTCAATAAGTTTTAAGTGTTCACTTAGTAAAACCATACAGAAACAGACATATATAGAAATTTTTTTGCTTCTTTTAATGGTGGTACTATAGTTTGTCTCTGTGAACTGACCATGCTATTTCAATTAAGATTGTACATGTGAATTCTGAATGAATTTTAGAATAAGATAAAAATATTTTTAATGCCTTGGAAAACCAAATAATAAAGACATGCTACCATCTTAACAAGAAATGTACTATAAAGAAAATAATACTTCAAAAATCTTGTTTTTTAGTGATTTTTTTCCATCAGTAAATTTTAACTAAACATGAAATCAAAGGAAAAAGTGATTAGAACAAAGTTGATTTGTTGCAATATCTCCAATATAAATTTCTCACTAATTTATGGTCATCTGGAAGTATTATTTACCTTTAAGCAATCCTTCCTCCTCAAAAATAAGACTAGTTACACCTCAGATTTTGTTGAGTGGGGGAATTTCAAGAATCGCCTATTATTTTTAGAGAATTTGATGCTAAATAAGTTATCATAGCTGCCAGCAAACTGAACTTAGTGTTGTGTTTTATGGATCCAGTTTTAGTCTATAACCCTTCGATATATGAAATGCCTAAATAGAGTTAGCGAACATTACCAGCTTTTTAGAGTACCAGAAATCCATGTTACTCCTTCAGGAGTAATAACTATAGATTGTACTGCTTTTTATATTATGATAGCAAGTTACCACTTCTTCTCCTGTGTACAACTTTGACAGCTCAATGGTATATATATATGACATCCTGAAACCATTGTTAACCTTCATAACACACCATACCAGGACCATTTTGTAACAAAATAATCGCAAAATTCACACACAACTTGCACATCTTGGAGTCACCCCCTATGTTACTGATATTCAACTACAGACAGCAAGCTCACTAAATCTATTGCTAATTGTACATGTAACATAACCATACTTTGACACATAAAAGCTTATATTGTTATTAAGGAGATTTAAATAAAGACAGTAATTTAAAACTGCTAATTTGACTTATTTAAAAAATTATACTATAAATATGAAAATTAATGCATAGCAAAAAGCCTATAAAAATAAGATTTCTTTTATGATTTATTTATCACAAACATAAAGATATATATATATATTTGGTAAGAACGGAGGTTAAGTAGTAAAGTTACTTTGTAAAAGTTCAGAGAAAAATACATTTTAAAATGTAATTGAACCAAATAGGTTCAATAAAAAAATTTTTGTAAACATGAATACTAATTACATTATATTTTTAAAAAAACTTAAAATGAGAGATAAAAATTACCTAACTGATTGACCACTGCCCGACCAAGAAGTCCAGTAGCTCCAAAAACTGTAGCTACTTTTCCACTGAAAGATGATCGACCTCCAGTGCCTCTTTTCAAGCTGTGCAAATCCGATTTAACTTTAGGAAATTTTTTGTTTTCTGTCTCAACAACATCACTACTTGCAAAGCGTACAGGCAGCTGACGTAAGAATATGACCTGTATTGAAGCTATAAAAAAGGTGAAAATAAACAATAGTATAAAAATAAATGATAATATTATTTAGAATACTAATACAGGAAAGACAATTTAAAAGTGAACACCTTTAAGTAACTAAAAAAATTTTTTAGACAATTAACATTAAATATATAAAGAAAAAATGTTTTAATACAAAAATGTTTAAACATTATCAACAATTAAGAACATGGGGCTTAGATACACATGTTTGAGTTGCTTTAAATTTTAATATCAAATCAATAGATAAATTTCTTAATTAGCTTTTTTAAATTTCTTAATTATATTTTTAAGAATATTTTTCAAAACTTTTGAGAATTCTATAATATCGCAATTTCCTAATCATTATTTATCACTATTACTTCGGAGGCATCATGCAACATTAGGAATGATATTTATAAATAACACCTTGTCAGCAGAATTGTACCATCTACTACAAAATAATTTATTATGTACCTTAAAAACTTCTATTACAACAAAAAGCCTCTATACTTTATAATTTCTTTTATTGTGTTATAATATGTTGGATTTTGCTTCAATACATAAAATTAACAAGAAAAATTTAAGGCTTATTAAGGAACTAATTTACAGATTCAAGCAATTTTGAATTTTTTTAATCTATAGTGCTTTGCTGATTATTGCATTATACGGATTAAGAAACAATATATATATGTATTATGTATATATATATATATATATAACTAATGATTTTGATAAAAACAAATCTTGAACTCTTCTTACTCCTTCCACCAATCAACTTTAACTTCTACAAGCTAGTGAGCACATTAGGACAGAAATGTGGCTATTTTAGATCTGCTTCAAAAGTAAGCTACTACCTTTTAATGAAATAGAATATTTCTGTGCAGTTTGTTTTTAGTTATAATTTTTTTTTTTACAATATAAATATTAAATTCTTAAGCATTATTCTATAATTTTTTATTAGTTGGAAAATACCTCAAAATAGTGGAATTTTTACATTTATTAAAAAAAAAATTTTTGATAAAAATATTTTCTTTAGATGGATTTTAAATAAAATCTTTAGTAATTTAAAATACTGTAGAAATGTCCAATATGTAGTATAAACTTTAATTTCTTAAACTCGCACACTTCCACAAAATTTCTGCCTATTTTAATTTCTTCTATCAATATTAGCAAAACTATTAACTTAATTATATTAATGAGAATTAGTAGTTAACTCCAAAAAAGAAACAAGGAATTAGCAGTTACTTTCAGTAGCAGTGCTCATCCTCAATGCTGCATGGTGTTAGGAGTATGCTACTTTTAACACAAATTGAACTCAACTCTTTGAATAGGGAAGGTTTTTAGCAGTTGATTTCAGCAGTTATTTAACAATGCTTAACAGCTTCAACGCTAGGGCGGAGTTACGAGTATCATAAAATTTAACATCAATCGATTCAACTTTTTGGATAGCAAGGATTTTATATTAGCAGTCGATTTTAACATATGTTAAAAACACAACTCTTTTAATAGGGAAAGGTAGATTAAATTTCACTAGAGTTGCATTAAATTTAACTTCAATTAAACTTAATTCTCCCATTCAAAACTGCTTTATCTTTTAACTTTTACATAAGTTTAGCATATTTGAAATATCAAACATTTCATCTTATTGAACATTCGTTTTATTGAGCATTTTCATCACTTGATAGTCACTATTTGTTTATTTATTCTATCATTTTTATATAGCTTTTGCATGATTAAATTATAGATGCATATTATAGTGAATGTTTCATAAATGAGATTGCTCTAATGTTATAAGCTATGATATAGTTATAAAACACACATATTTTTTTAAAATTTTAATTCTTAAATTTAATTTTTTTTATCAACAAAACTTTTCAAAATAAAGAAAGTTAACTAAACCAAGCAATGATTAATCTTTGTTGTTAGTAATATATAACGAAATATTGTTCTGAAAAGAATTTCTTTTAAAAGAATTATTTTTAAACAAAAATAAATTTTACATATGGTTCAACAAATCAATGTTTTATACATAAATTTATGATTACCCTCTTTTCAGAAATACATTTATTAAAATTTAAGTATAAAAATATTCTTATATTCAGAACCATATTTGTTTTATCAATCAATTTTTAAAGAATTTCTATAATCTTCTTACAATTATAAGTAAGTCTTTTGACTTATTTAATTTATTGTGATTAAAAGTTTCTACCAACAAATCTTTTCTAAAAATAATATCTCTTTTAATACATTTCTTTAGAAAAGAAACAAAACAAAAATATGCTTATTTATTTTAATATAGTTTATAGAATTAGAAAATTTAATTTTCTGCAGATGAAAAAAAAATTTAGTGTTTTATTGGATACAGAAAATGTAACATTTCTCTAAGTAGATCTCTCGATAAATATATTCTATACAATTCAAATTAATGTGGTTTGTTGTAAAGTATTCATGTAAAAACATTACATTAAAAAAATTAAGGAATGCTAAATTTAATGTTTAAAATTAACAGTTAACTTATATTAATGAAAATTATCATCATTAATGAAAATTAATAGTTTTCGACCCTTTACTGGTTTATATAATTTCTTTGTTTTGATATTAGAGCTATAGAATAATAGTATTTCAACAAACTATAAAAAGTTTATATAAAGTTCCTTTTGAACAAAACTATATTTTTATTTTAAGCTTTTTTAATGGAACATAAAAAATATTTAAAATGAAAAACAAATAAAAAATTTATAACCTTATACATTTGGATTAAAAAATTTCATTGGTTACGGAAATAATATTTTTCTTTATGTTTATTAAGGGTTATATGTCTCATTTTCATGTATTTACAAAACTTTTTTTAAAGACCCAATTTTAAAAGCAAACGAAAATTCAAAGTTAAAAAATATTTAATAAAAAAATAACTCTATCTCTACGATAAAAAAAAATCTATTTAATAAATATAAGTTCTTTTCATATTAATATTTACATCCGTAAAGTGAATATAGAAAGACATTCAATTTTAAAATTCTATAATTTTGATAAATAGTTGATAGTTAATGCCTAATAATTAAAATATATTTTTTTCTTTTAATTTTCAGATAAATATCAGCAAATTTTAGTGGAAAAGTTGGCTCCAAAATTGATTCAATTTATTATTTATAAACTCACAAGTTTTATGTAGACGAAACATAACGGAAGCCATTATGTTTACATTCATAGATGCCCTTGTCAAGGTTTTGCAGTCTAACAGCTGAATTTAACATTTTGTATTATTAATGTCGCACTATTAGTAAGTTCTATTCTGAGTTGTTGTAGAAAATGTGAGCTGGGCAATTTTAACATGCCAATAAAATCATTCATGAATCTAAATAAGCTTACTGGCTTATATACAATATTTTGATTTACAATGAATTTTCTAATATTAGATTAAAAATGAATCATATTCATAAGTAATTAAAATTAAATTAAAAATTTCAATTGAAGATGAAATACAATAATTTCTTTATTTATTCTGTTTCATGGGGGAAAAGTTCATTAGGAACATAAACAAATTCACAGCTATAAGTTTATAATTGCTGAATTCCGTTCTTCATTTATATAAATGCATTTATCGTGTGGCTATATGTGGAATGAATTTTAAATATCTCTTATAGTTCCAATGAAAGGAAATTTTTGAATTTTGATCTTTTTCATATTTGACTTTTTGGAGTGCATACAAATATGTACAGTCATTTAGCTTATCTTGCAAAGATCAGGTGTATTGAATACCATGTTGACTTTCGGATTTAAGGGTATTTGATTTGAAACTTGTCAATCGATTTCTTTAAAGTAGACTTTTGTATAGGTATGGATTTTCTTGTTATATCTTGCCCATCCCCGATATAGATATGAAGAATAGTCATGATAAATATGTAGGCAGAAATTGTCTTCCCTTTGTATGAAAGGAAAGGAGAATGGAAATAAAAGGAGGCAAGGAGGGGAATCAACAGCTGGCACCCTTGGATATGTTTAATCGAAATTGCGATGACACATTATATGCAATGTTATATATTTAGCAATAATTAACAAGATCCTCATGTTTCATTCTGGGTAATGGGGAATTAGATAATCTTTGTCTTCAAATAAGTTCAAAGTTCCCGAAATTAAAAACGAAAACCTTAGCTATTCTCAGGCTTCTTCAACTAAATGTTTCACTAACTGTTCAACTTTTGTATTTCCCAATTAAAAGAAATAACTATAAAAAAAATAATAAAATATTATGAAGATAATTATATCTATAATTTTGAGAAATATATTTATATTAAAATTAAATAATTTTGCCATTTTATTTATTATTTCATAGTATATCGTTATCATACAATTCAACTCAGTGAAAACATCTAAACCTAACTTATTATCTCCAATAATTTCCCTGGGAAGTTATTGTAGCTGGTTTGTGACGCGGCGTCTTAAATAGATCGGTTTTGAAGTAATAAGTATTTCATTAAATTAATAGGTAAAATTATTATTATGTTATTTATATCTCCAAATGTTTCTTGTTCATCGTGTTGCAAAATATATTAGAAAAATTTTGTACTTTATTCATTTGTAATTTTGCACGTGTCGCGATCAGTAAGCCTAACCTCTCATTCGCTTAATTGGTTTCTTTTCAATATATTATTATAATTTTACACAAGATTCTTAATCTCAATCTTCGATTTTATCAATTAATTTTATTGTTTTAACTCTTTTCAGTATTGATAATGTTAATCTGATTTGTATGAATTTTTCTTGTATGTTATACGGTTAGTGTGCCGTAGAGTAAAATTTGACTGGATATATTCAATATACATTCTTTAAAAACTGCTTTAGAAGATTATATAAAATTTAACCCATATATTAATTTATTGTTTGTACATATTTAAATGGTGTATATTAAGGCATTAAATACATTAAAGTTAGTTAAATTTATCTGTTATTAATTCAGAATATGTCAGTCATAATAACGCTTAATAATTATCTGAAATATCCTAATTTTTGTACATGTTATATGTAGTTTAATAACTGGTGGTGTTTTTTGTAGAAAATGCGTATTCCAACGGTTCATAGCAAAACTTATGTCACTCCACGACGTCCTTTTGAAAAAGAACGTCTAGACCAAGAATTGAAACTTATTGGTAAGTTAACTACAGAATTCTTCAATTAAATTTTATAAATTTGTAGCTATCAAAATACATTTATGTTAGATTGATATGTGTGTTTTGACAGTGTTTCATCTAGTATCAATGCCATGTTAGGAGAAAGTATTACAATTGGTGTGTAGTTTTATATTAACTGTTTAATTATTTAGAATTGATTTTAAAATCATTAACTTTTAGGGTTTGGACATGCATTTTTAGAAGATTTAAATGAGAAAAAATACAAATGTATCCAGAAAGAATAAGACAACATTTTCCTAATTGACTTTGTGGACTCCTGATTTTAGTGATTGGATATTTATTCAGCATCTAAAGATTACTGTTATGTAATTAGACATACAATTCATTAGGGTTATATTTGATATAGGATTTCTTTATGAGAAAGGAGCAAGAATTTTCTTAGGTCCTTCACAGAATTTGGATCGTGTGATGATAGGGGGAAGTAGGCCCATTTTCTGTAAAAAGGTCATTTGCATAGTTATTTAGGGTATTCTTTGTAATTTGCCTCCTCTCCCATATTTGTGCATCTTAATTTGTTTCATGTACAATACAATGAAATTTCTGTTAGCATAGAATTCAATTATAGAACAGAATGAGATTCAGAAAATATTAATATTTGTCTTGTAAATTAGTAAGTCTTAAGATTTTTTTCAATGGTTACGTTTAGGTTTTTATAATTTTGATGTATTTCAATATAATTGTTCAGCACATGATAATTGACGCTATTGCTCAAATATTTTTAACTTAGTGTATTTTGTTACCGTTTTCAAATCCATAATTTTAGGTGTATTTTTTTCATCCTTTTTTAGTTCTATCGCTAGAATTTTCTTATTATAAATGCTTAAATGAGATTATTCTTTACTTTACATATCTTCCATTGTTGTTGAATTTGTGTGTAATGAAGATCAAATTATAAATTTGCCAGCTTTAAATAATAAAGGAAATTTTTCTGCAAATGTTTATTATGTAAATAGTGTGCAATAGTGTGCTTTCAAAAGCATACATATGTCTTTCAATGCATTATTTGAACATCTGATATATAAAAGTTTTCCATATATGAGGTGTTAATTGTAGTCTACATTTGATAATTTCTATCGATTTTTAATAAATATTGTTTTTATTTTTAAGGTGATTTTGGATTAAGAAACAAAAGAGAAGTCTGGAGAGTAAAATACACTTTGGCAAAGATCCGAAAAGCTGCTCGTGAGCTGCTGACTTTAGATGAAAAGGATAACCGTCGTTTATTTGAAGGTATATTTTTAAATATATCTTTTTTTTTCTTTCAAATTCAATCTAGATTTTAACGTGTTTGATGTTTTTTTTACCGATTGCATTTTAATTATATTTGTAGAAAGTAATGTAATGTTCTATTTATTTGCTTTTCTAGGTAATGCTTTGTTGCGTCGTTTGGTAAGAATTGGTGTGTTGGATGAAGGCAGAATGAAACTTGATTACGTGTTGGGTCTTCGCGTGGAACATTTCTTAGAACGTCGTTTACAAACTCAAGTCTTTAAGCAAGGACTTGCTAAAAGCATACATCATGCCAGAGTTTTAATCAGGCAAAGACACATAAGGTAAACTAGATTCAGTTCATAATTTTATTATTTTTCTATTAAAATAATTACTGCATAACGTGATGTGCACAAGAAAGTTTAGATAACTACTGTCTTTATAAATATATCACTTGGGGTTCCCTCTTTCTCATATTAGCATCCTGCTAATCAATTAAAAAATACAGATTGTTTAATGAAAGAGCACCAGTAAAACTTGTACTAATAATTAATCATTTAGGGATAGTTTCATTAATTACATTTATAGGATTTTAATAAATTGAACATCAAACAAGTTAAACTTCTTGTTGAGATATTCTTTTAGTGAGTGATAGCAGAAAAGTGTTTATGTGCTTGCATTAATTGCCCAAATAAGTTTGAATAAAGTCTCCAACAAATAGCTTACGTTTTTAATGTCTCTTGAAAATTCATAATTACGAAGAGAATAATCAAATAATATACAATGCATATTTAACTGTCTGCATTATTCGTTGATATTTAATATAATCTTTATGTTGAAAGTAAAGTAAAAGTATCCCTTAAATTCTAAATTATGAAATCAATTAGTTTGAAATCTTAATTTGCATAGAATGTAGAATATTTACTGGAAAACTGATCTGTATTTTAAATAGTTGTAAATTTAATTTTTATGTCATTAAATATAATTCTAAATATAAAAATATTTTATTTGATTTAACATTTTTATTTCAGGGTGAGGAAACAAGTTGTTAATGTGCCATCTTTCATTGTCCGATTGGATTCTGAAAAGCACATTGATTTCTCACTAAAATCTCCATTTGGAGGTGGTCGTCCTGGACGTGTCAGGAGGAAGAACATGCGAAAAGCACAGGGCAGTGGAGCCCCTGTAGAAGATGAAGAGGATTAATCTGTAAAAAATAAATTGTTTAAAAATAAATTTTTTTCCTTGATAGGCTTCTTTTACTGATATTTTCCATGCAGAAAGATTGTTTAAGGAATAAACATTCTTTTTTAATTTTTGTACTTATTAAAAAAAAACTAACTTAATTAATATGTTTCTTTAATTTATTATTTAATTTACATTAATCACATAATTTTTTTTTTTTTAAGTTGAAATTTTAGCATTGTAGTTGGTTTGGTGTAAATGACTAATAAGATGTGCAGGTAGTATTAAAAGTATGAGTTTAAAAATTGGCAGTGGATGAGAATGTTGACATGTGGCAAGATATTTTAAGATTTTTAATTCCTGAAATTTAGGGTTGGGAATTTCACTTCATATCTTAATTTAGAATTGTATGTGAACTAACATAAGTCGTCCTTCACACCATATGTAGCAATTTAAATTGATTATTAAATCATGTTAATGGGTACTTTTAAATATCATGAATAGAAAATCACTTAATTAATTAATAGACTGAATTTCTATTTTTTAAGTAATATTCAAACAATACATATATTGAAGGAAAAAAATTTTTAACTTGTAGTTTTTCTTTTTTTATAAATATTTCTGTTATTTTATTAGGAATTTGAAAGGTATAAATTTATTGTTAAAATTTGGCATGTTTAAATGCATTTTGCAACTATTTACATTTATTTTATGTAAATTTTTTAATGCTTGATCAATATTTTATTATTCAACATGTAAATGTGAAACAGTTAAAACTAAAAATTATCTTGGAAATCAGTGACTTAAAAGGCAAGCAGTTTGTTGTGGAACACAAAATCGACCAATGCAAAATTTAAAAGAAAACAAATTAAACTGCTTTTAATTTAAATGAAGTTAGTATGAAAAATATAAAATGAGGTGTTCAATGCATAAAATGTACTTTCTGCACATACAAAAAAAAAATTTTCACCTAGTGTCACAATTTTTAAAAGGTTATAGAGGTAAGTATAAAATGCTTGTGGCTGGGGCTTTTCTATTAAGTATATATAAATGTTTCTAAATTAGGGAATAATGGATTAGACTTTTTTAAAAACATGGCATAATTTCTGTGGTTTTATCTATTGTGATAAGTCTAAAGATAAAATGGTAAAAAATCCAGTTTCATAGAATTAAAAAAAAAATAACTCTTCTCTTGGATTATATTCTTAAACTTTTATTAATATTTTCTATACTAACAGATATGACCCAGTTTTAGTAAATGATCTGTTTGCCTTTGTGACATTTTAATAGTACTGGTACATAAAATTTTAGAAATAAAAGAAAATACAATAAGATTACTATTGCAAATATCTGGATGAAAATGTTTTTATCATTAGTGGTGTAATGCATTTTGAAATGCACAAAAATTTGTTATGCTAAGCAATAAATGCATGAAAAATATTAAATCTGAAATTTCTTGTACCAAAAATTGTCTTGCCTCTATAACCAAAAATTGTGACACTAGGTGAAAATCAAAAACATTTTATTCACCTCATTTTATATTTTTCAAAAACTTCATTTAAATTAAAAGCAGTTTAATTTGTTTTCTTTTAAATTTTGCATTGGTGGAAGCTTGCTGTGCCAAGATAATTTTTTAGTTTCATCAAAAATATTCCATTATGTTAAAGGCTGTGCGAAATTCATCCACTTGCTACAAAAACTGCATTTTTGCGCTTAACTGTGCCAAAAATGAGATTTTCTTTATTTTGATTTACTAATCCAAAATAATAGGCTCATTCTTATTCGCCTATCTTCAGGTTTCACTTAAGATCGTTGGTAAGAACTTTTCTTTTTGCTTCTGCTGGCGATAGGATTTATTGATTTTATCGACGTTTCTCAAGGGGCGAAAAAATTTTTAAATGAACCTTGTGTATATCGTGGCGCCATCTATTGTTTTTATAGGAATAAATAGAATAACTTGGTTGTTAACATATACTACTGAATGTTTCTACAATAACTATTTGAAACTAAATTATTTTCAAATTTTATTAATATTTTACATTTGTAAATTATTCACCACCGTGCATAATTTTTTATTTTCTAAAAATTTGAATTGTTCTCTACAATTGTTTAATTTTTATTCTTGTTTAATAATTTTTAAAAATAATTTAATTTTTAATAATTTACAATTAGCTGTAATATATCATTTGAAGGATTAAAGCAATAACATTACTTTTGCATTTACAAATCGAAATAACTTATAATAAACATATAATTTTTTTTTTTTTTTCTTACTCAGTCGATATTCGTATATCATTTGATAATTTTAAATGGGCCTTTTATTTCATACTACGATTTATTTAAAATAATTTGCATTTCAATTAAATAACATATTTTAAAAATAAATGTAAAAATAGCATGTCAAAAGAAAAGAAAAATTTAATATATTTTTTCTATTAAATAATTTAATAAACTTATTTGTATATAAAATCCATTAAAAATATTGTTAAGAATTTCAAAATAAAAGGATAAAGAAAAATTGTTAGCCTTTAAAAAATACATAAAATATTAATAAATACATCCATTCATTGTTAAAATGTATCCAATTCATTAATGGGTGTACTTATTAATATACATTAAATAAAAATTTAATTTTTAACATTAGATTCTAATTTTCTTCTTATAAAAACATCAATAAATTAGTTTTAAAATGAATTTCGAATATCATACAAAATGATTGAGTTTAATTTAATTGCGGTACAAATCGTGCGATTTTATTTCATTTCAATCAAAACTCCTAAAAAATATTAAATTTCATATAAGAATTAAGTCCGAAGAAATATTAATGTAAAAATATACTGGTACGAAACCACAGGAGGAAAAAGAGATAAATGTTATTTGCACTTCTACGAAACCACTGAAAGCTGCTACAAAAATCATTTTTTGATTTTCCACCCCTGGTAAAATCAAATATAATTTACATAACTAATTTATATTTGCAATATTTAACTTCAAAAGGATTTTTACAAACAAAAACTATTCTTATTTTTGTATATTGAAACATTGGAAAGATTTTACTATGTGTGAACATAATGTTGTCATGGTTAGGGATCCGTGACGTTATCCGAAAATGAGGGCCAAGCAAATAAAACTCCATTACATAACGAATAACGTTAGTCTTCAAGAATTTTCTGGAGAATTTGCCTTTTGTTTGAAGTGTTTTGTAGTATGGTTTTGAATCACTTTTCATGTTTGGGTTGGGATTTTAAAC
>BPLR01006896.1:0-22986 GCA_021605095.1 Caerostris extrusa | reverse complement strand
TTTATAACAAGGAATGGTGAAACATCTGTAATTAAAAGATTAGTGCATCAATATTTAAAAAGTGGAATGGTTGAACATCAACGTTTGAAAAGTGGAACGGAGGACCTCATGTGAGGAACTTATATTTAAAAAAGGAATGGGGGAGCCCACGTAAAATATTATATTTAAAAAAAAGGGGGAACCTTTGGGGAATATTAATAATTAAAAATGAAATGGTGGAACCATGAGTGGATAATCAATATTCAAAAAGGGGAACGATAGAATGGTGGAACTACATGTGGAGTATCAATATTTAAATTGTGGAACCTGGAATGGAAAGAAACTAATTGCATCAAATAGAAGATGGGCATTGACAATATCATCTACACAACGGAATGAAGATATTGACAACACCGTGGAAAAAAACTGGAATTTCAGCATTGATGACGGTATTATTCAAAGCATCAAATTAAACTGGTGTAAAATTAGCAATACATTCACACCGTGAAAGCAAGATAGTGAATCTAGAACCTAATACTTCTTTTTTCGTCTATGAGCGAAGAAATCTACGACGTAAGAGGGGAAAAAAGGGAATTTGTAAATTATAAAGATTTTTTTTTTAGAAATATTCTAGAATATAAAACAAGCGAATTTCGAATGATAAAAATTATAAACTTGATACAGAAGATATTCGATGGAAAAAAATATTGAACAAAACATGAAAATGTCTTGCATTCAAAATAATCAGTTTTTAATCGATCAGAATAGTGGGTAAATATTTATTTCTAAAGTAAATAAAATAAATAATTACACTTTATGCTAACAAATTTGCAATCAACATCTTTTCTGGGGAGTGGGGGAGTCTTTTGTAATGAAGGCCTCTCTTAAATCTTTATATAACAATATTTAGTATTATCAAATTCAATAATTAGATGAAGTAAAAAAAATATTTATAAGAATATAAAAAATTATAAATGCAATAAATTTCAAACTCAAAATTCTCATTGCGAAAGTTTAAATTTTAAAATTAAATTGTAGAGATTTCTTATAACTACATGGGCAATTGTTATGTTGTATATATGAAAAAGTAATATAAAAAAATTTGAAGTCAATTCCTACTCTTTTTTCACTATATTGCAGAGAGTTCTTTATAAATAATTTTCATTCATTTTTTTAAGTTTATCTGGCGCTATTTATTGGTAGATATATGCAACTTAAATCTAAAAAAACTAAAATTAATGGATTAAATTTAATTACTGAATTAATATTTGAAAAAACTGTATTAACATCAAGTGTCATCAGTACAAGTTCAAAAATTGTATTTGAAGTTGAGTGGATGAATAAAAAAAGTATTTTATGAACGATTGAAAATTTGAACAAGATATATTTAGGGAGAGTGTGAGCTAATAGAAGGAATTGAATTGTAATTCATATTTTATTATTCATAATATAATATTTTTAATTGATTTTGTAAAGAGAGAATTATTTAATATCTCATTTTCATTAAGCTATATGAAAAATTATTTTCCTCTTTTTAAATTATTAATTATTACGCAAATTTTTAATAGAAGCTTATGTTATAAAAAGCCTTTTTAATTATTTTTAGTTTTTATACATTATCAACTTTTTTTAGCGGATTGATAATACAAAAAAGAGTAAAATTTAAAATTTATAATTTTTAACAACGCAATTCACTTAATAAAACTCTACATGTGATGTTATTAGGGGTTTTATTTTTATTAATTTTAACTTAAATGTTAATGGCAATTAAATGTGTTATTAATGTGTCATGTGTAAATTAATGGCAATTAAAATTAAATGTTAATGGCATATTTGTTTTAATAATCCTACATTTTTGTCTATTAATGAATTAGAATGACAAATTATTCCAGTTAATTATTCTATTATTTAAATTATTCCATTTTAATTGACGCCAAAAGAATTCATGAAAATTAAAAAAAAATTTTTTAATTAATTCACCAAATGAAATCGTTCAAACCAAAACTAAAAAAAAATAATTTTTTTATAAAACTTTTTTAATATCATCTAATTAAAAAATAGCTTAAGATAATGAGTACTTAAATTAATTTGAAATTAAGTAATTTATATTTAAGCTGATAATTGTGATAATTACAATTTTCTGCTGATAATGTTAATTAATAATTTAACATTAACGGGCTGAACATGATACGGATACTTAAAAAGCACAATTTAATTATTAAATTCTGGAAATTTTATAAAACAAATAATGTAATCTCAATTTTGTCTTCTAGATTTAAAAGGCGTAACCAATTAATTCGTGGTATCATCCAGGAATTCTAAAGAGTTTGAAATTACTGTACACTGAAGCTATCCATTACCATTACGTTTAAAAGGGCTAGCTATCTGCAATCCATTATAATATAGAACGCTTGGCTGAACTGCGTTCAACGCCACGTAATGCAGTGTTACGCATATATGTATATTTGATACCTTAATTTAGGATTATGAAGCAGAAAATTGCTTTGCAAATTCAGGCACTCCGTTAAATTAAGACCACTCCTGCAACAGACCAATCAGATGATGGGATTTTCATGTCCTCTCCCCCTCCCTCCTTTCAGAATATATGTCTAAAATTAGTGTAACAATAGCAAAACAAAATCTCTGTTCGCCAAGCTGCGTTGCCACCGATAAGTGCTGGGAAAATTCCGTGATGAAAATGGCAATGGTAAAACAAAAATCTCTGAAAAGAGGAGGGGCTTCACGGAGATTGGTGGTTAAAATGTCCAATGATGTTCCACATACAAAATACACAAGACACAAGTTTTAATTAAAGGTTGGGACTTGTAACAAACAGATCAAAATATTTAAAAACCTCACTTTTATATTTGAAGTTGTTTCATGATAAGGCTTAAAGATTGTCATCAACAACACATAAAAGATTTTGTTGATGCAAGACGTTGAACAAGATTTTACAACTGATCGGCTATTTTCAAGATATTGTTGATTTGAATCTGGGGACAACATCTTCAACATGTTGTTTGAAGGAGGTTTAGTCTTGATGTCCATGCTTCGTACTCTTGTAGCGATGACAACACCCATGACCACATTACCACCTACAACACCCCCGCCTTTGAATTCTTTCTACGTTAAGTACAGCGCATCTCAACATCGCCAGGACAAGAAACTGGATGTAAAACCTCTATTTGTGGTAAAAGGTAACATTTTAAACTTTAATCTCGTAGTTTTCCATTTTTGTACATATTATTTAATTAAATTTTTCTATATTTTTCTTTTTTATACATAAAAATAATATCACGTCGTGATTTATTGAATATAATCCTCTCGTTCGTATCTAAAATGCTCTTGGACGGGATTACGATAGGGCAAAAAAAAAAAAAATGCAGTAAAAGGATTGTGATATTTTTTTGCATTTATTGAAATTTAAGTATTCCTATTGTAGGTATAAATTAAAATATATTTATTTCAACTTTGTCGTTTATATTTGACAATTAACTTTTTTTTGTCCCGTATTAAAATTGTTAGTTTTGATCTCCATTTTCTATTGAAATTCCATAAATTAATCAATATCTAATAATTATTACATCAACTGTGATGAATGGTTTATTTTATGGATTTTATGAAAGGTATTAAGGTCTATTTTATGAAAGGTAAATCTAATAAAAAGAAATAATAAATACATAATCTACAGTACGATATAAGCTATAAAATATTTTATGATAAAAATAAATGGCAAACTGTATACTTAAATTATATCTAAAAATACTTATATGAACAGTTTTTGTTGGGACTTGTAACAAACAGATCAAAAATATTTGAAACTCCTCTTATATTTGAAGTTGTTTCATGATAAGGCTTAACGATTATAAAATTATTAAATTCCATTTAACTGAAGAAATAAAACTGCTCACTGTTAACAAGAAATTGGCTTCTGAATATATAAATTTCAATCAACTTTACAATTTAATAACTTTTGATAGTCCTAAGCAGAAATGGTATACAAACTGAAGGATTTACTTTTTTCAGCGATATGTAAGAATAATCAGCTGTCACAATTTCAAAATTTGTTGAAAGACAGTTTTTGAAAGAAAATAAATGGAGGGAAATATGACTTTTTAATTTGATATAATCCATTTCAGATATGGAAAAGTGTATCATTAATAATTTAATCATTAATATACATATAAATATACTTCTTCAAACTACATCGCATACATTTCGTTGTCTTAAAATTCGAGAAAATTATAGACTGAACCCGGTTATCAAGAAATGTTTCGTGCGATTTTGAGCTAGAGCTTTCTTGCATGCAAGTAGGAACGAATTTTTTATTTGCTATCAATCTATTATTTTTAAAAAGTTATATGAGTTTGAGTAATTATAACCGAAGTTCTGGGTTAGATTGCTTTTTTAAACATAAAAGAACTTCGTATTTGTTATTATTATTTTCCTTTTTAGTAATAATGACAATTTTTATTTTAAAAAATGCTTATTTAATGCTTTAAAAAATTCTGAACCATGCTAATTTGGTAAAGGTAATTTTAGAAATAAAAATTGATTTAAATTATGAAGATCTGAATTAATTTTCTGCAAAAGAAACACCTCTTAAATTTAAGAAAGTATTTATAATCGAATATAAAAACCTTTATTAGACCTACTGTGGTCTATGGCTCTCAAACTTGGACTTTGACAAGATCTGATGAGGCTCATTTGGATATATTTGAGCGGAAGATCTTAAGGGCTGTTCTTGGAGGTGTTAAGGAAAGTGATTGTTGGAGAAGACGGTACAACGCAGAAATTTATAAATGCTTTAAAGACCCAGATATAAAAATTTATTAAGATCAATAAATTAAACTGGTCTGCTCGTATATTTAGAATGAATGATTTAAACCCTGCAAAAGGCTCGTTTTAGCAAAGCCACAGGGACAAGGAAGAAGAGGATACAAAATAAAAGACAAAAGTTTTAATTAAAGGTTAATTTTTTTTTTTGGGACTTGTAACAAACAGATCAAATTGAAAAAGACGCAATTGAAAAAGATTTTGCTGTACTAAAGATTAAGAATTGGAGGACCCTTGTCACCCAAAAAGAATGCATGGAAATCTCTTCAAAGGAAAAGCCTTGGCCCACTCTGGGTTGTCGTGCTATTGATAATGATTTATAATCGAGAATTGAAGTCATATGAATATATAAAAAAGGAAATTTATTAATGAATTTTATGTGGTTGTATAGTTAAAAAAATTTTTTTATTATGAGGCATATATAATGCATCAAATAATAATTATAAAGTAAAACTAGAGAATATCAATTAAATTTTTTATAAATGCTTCACACAGTACGATATATCTTACGTAAGTTGATTTACAATTGCTCAAATTACTAATATTGTTCATTATCTCATTATGTCAAAGTTTTCAATGAAAAACCTAAATGATTGTTCCATTATTTAAAAATATGTGTCTGTATATAAAATTAAGCAAAGTCACAGTCACTTTGCTCTATTATTAAATCTTTCGATTTTGTTTATTAAATTATTCAAGGTTTTCATTTTACAGTGCTGATAGACGAAAATCGTGATAACGGATACATTAATGTTTGTCATTAACAACTGTTCTACGCCCAAAACCGAACAGAAAAGCAGAAAAATAAAAATGATTCTGGTTTAACCTGACATTAATCTCCGATTCCTTGTACAAAGCTAATTCGGACAATTCAAGGTCATATTCTTGAACAATGAGGGTTTTCCAATTTGGATTAAGGGTTAAGTTATGCATAAGAGTGGGTTGGCATTTCTTCCAAAGTGACATTGAAATTAAAGTCCAAACAGGTATTATTGAATTTTTTTTTTTTTTTTGAGTCATTCGAAGCAAACGTATCAGATAAAATTTTGTTATGCAGTTAAAAATATCTAATTAAAATTCTTTCGCTCAATCATCTGAAAAAGGGATTTTCAAGGTACAAGGATTTTATAAGCTTCGTGAGTTTTTCTTGATTCTTAAAACATTTTATTCTATAATTTCAAAGCAATATAATCAGTAGAGAAACAACAAATTAGTGAATATAATAACAGTACCAAAAAAAAAAAAATCATTTTATGAACGATGCATACGTATGATTATTGAATAAAAAAAGGAATAATTTCAAGGTTAAAAAAAAAAAAAAAGAACAGAAAATTATCAGCCATATCACAAGAATTGTCGTCAGTGGAATGAAATGTTTACAATTAAAAATTTAATAATAATAATAAAATTAAATTGCCAATTTGTTTTAATTTATAGCTTCAAAACAAGCATAAATCAAGTTGATTTTGTATTTAAAGAAAACTTCTTTTAAAGGATATTTAGGAAACACAAGATTTCTTTTTGTGTATCCTATTTTTTGTAAAACAGAGAATAATATTTGTACATATATTATAATTTTCATTGATGTACTGAAATTAAAAACATTCTTTATTTATATTTTAAACATTAAAAAAATTCTGTAAACGTTATATTATTATTCTATATTCTTTAACTTTATTAATTAAAGCATTTTTATTCTTTTTATTTATTTATATGCAAAAAAAAAAAAAAAAAAAGTTAATAGAACGTGTAAAAAAAAAAAAAAAAATGGGGATTATTTGTGTGTTTTCGAGCTTCAATTAATACAAATACTCTGTTTAAAAGATTCAATTACAGTTGTAGGAGAAATTATAATTTCTAATTATTCTATTCATCTTTAAGTAAATGCTGGAAAACGTAAACAATATGGATTTAGACATATAGGAGATCTATAGCTATATAAAATAGCCTTGTTACGATGGCAGAAAATCCACAAGATTCATTCAAAGTAGGCAAATAATCAAGTTAAATTATCTATGTTTGAATATTTGTAACAACAGTTGTTTTACTGTTACCGAAAATTATATTCTAATGGACATAAAGGCAGCTATTCACAGTTGCTCAAGATGTCCTGTAATTAAAAAAGACATAAAAGTTTACATCGAACAACATCTTCGTCAGCACTACAGTCTGTTACAGCCCAAGGCAATCTGCATGAGCTTCCTCCGTCTGACTCTCTCCGGGGCACCATCTATCGACTCCCAGACCCTTTAGATCTCTTTCGACTGAAACAGCCCATCTGGAGGGGAGGCCTTCCTCTTCTTCGAAACACAAGCTCCTGCTCTATAAGTCTATCATTAGACCTATTCTGGTTTATGGTAGCCCGATTTGGGCCTCCACTTCCCTCACCAATATCAAGAGACTTCAGGCGTTTCAGAATAAACACCTGGCTATGATTGCTGATGTGCCATGGTTCGTTCGTCGAAAGATCATCCATAGAGATCTAGACGTCGAACCTATTCAAATTATCTAATCAAAATTTCAAAGAATTTTCTTGAAAAATGTCCTCAGATTAGCAATGAGTTAATCCGTCGTCTGCCGACTTATCACCCTGGGGTGAAAAGTTCGCAGAAACGTCCAAGGGCTGTTTATGACGTCTCCTATGATTGTTTCCCTCGAGTTAGAGACATCATGGCTGTTACCCTGAACAAGCGACCGCGAGTTCAGGTAACGGAGTGGATCTAACATCGTAAATTTTAAGTCCACTGAGACTAGTTAACGCACTGTGTATCTGAGGAGTCGTTTGGCTTTTTAAAAGTTTCGCGGCTCTTTTTTTGTAAACAAAACGAATTGGCACAGAGGTAAGGTGACGGACTCCCGACCGTAAGGTTGAGGGTTCGAATCCGGCACTCGGCTCAATTCACTATTTTTATATTTTTGCTGATGTGCACCTGAATCCTTTCTTAACGGCTAGTGAATAGTTAGGTTTTTATTGTACGCTTTTTTTTACCCCTTTTTTTTGTTAGGAAAATAAAAGGATGGAAGAAAACCAAATAAAATAAAAATAAAAAATATAAAATGAAAAAATTTAAAAATACGGTCCTGATTGTGGCCTTTTTTGTGTGTGGACTAACCATTTACTTTTCAGCATCAACCTACAACTGCTCTCACCGTTCAGCATAATCCCTGTTCACCTGGTTTAATGAGTTA
Organism: Caerostris extrusa; assembly: GCA_021605095.1. Lineage (NCBI taxonomy): Eukaryota > Metazoa > Arthropoda > Arachnida > Araneae > Araneidae > Caerostris > Caerostris extrusa. The sequence continues at coordinate 14,982 of BPLR01006896.1, read as the reverse complement.
TTATAACTCTGTTTACTTTTTAATATTTTGGCATCGACAACTGGTCCCTAATTGTACTGAATTTAAATTTAACTTTAATTTCATTTATTTTGTATCTTACTTTTATTTATTATTAGTATTTTTATCTTTTTTTTTTAGTACCATTTAACTTGAATTTTTTAGAAATATTATCTTATTATCCATACTAACCTAATTAAGCAGCCAATTAAAATTTAATGCATATTTATTAATTAAGATGAGGAGGTTTAAGGGGTATTTCCCCAGTTGGTACTCCGTAATCGGTACGCCAGTTGCCAGTTGCCAGTCCTCTTCTTCGAGTGCCTACAATAGTTGAAAAAGTAACTTTTTAGTTGGATTTGAGTCGTTATAATTGAAAATGTGTCCCAACCATCAAATACGACTTGATTCTATAACTTCAGGTTCTTTGAATTTGCTGTAAATATCATGGTTATATTGTATTCTGTAGACATCCTTTTGCCTAACAGCACCAAAATTTTTTGGAGCATTTTTCTTTCAAAAGTCAGATATGTGCAATATTTTAGAATCACATATTTCTATTAATTCTAACCCTTTTCTTTGGTAGGCACAATTTTTTCTAAATGTGCGAAAAGAATTTCATATCATTAAACAATTATGGTTTTATAGCTAAAATTTATTATTATAGATACTATAAATCCGAATACCATCTTCTTCTAAGTGCCACTTACAATGTTTAAATTTACATCACTTTGATAGTGTGTTTCATAATTGTATAATTACCCGTATAGGTGTTTTCTTGATTTTTCATCTGTAACATAAATAAGCACTATTTTTTGTAAGATGTTTAGTAAGACAGTGGCTATAATAAACTATAAAACTCTCTATGTAACATAAAGTTCTTAGAAAAAAACCCATAGCATTGCACATTAATATATCGTGTACGAATATATTGTATACTAATGATAGAGAGGCTTCAGTGGAACATTCCATATTTGTCAAGATATTAAGTAACTACAAAAAATATGTATTTGTGTATTGTTAAGAAAGATATGTTATTGATTTTTAGTGGTACAGCACATTTTGGTGTTACTGCCAACAAGACAGTTGATAAAGGAAAAGATCACAAAATGTATCTGACATCTATTTGACAGTAAAAGTGTCAAGACTTAACTAAAAGTAAAAAGGAAAGACATGGCCCTCTTAATAATACACAGATATCTTGAGTACTGGCTCATGAATTATATATTCATAGATAATATATTTTTGACTCATGAATTATATATTCTTTAAAATTATAAACATAAAAATAATTTGGAAATGAGACCCATCATTTCAATGGATACTCTACTAAATGGCAAAATTGGTTGTGAAGAAAGACTGACGAAAAAGAATCAATAAGTCTATGAAAGCATACAGAGAAAATTACCAGAATAAGAACTCATTATGCTTTAGCAGCGAATAAGGAAGAAATATTTTATTTGAAGGAGAAATTTGTAGAGACTGACTTCCTGACTTATCCCGAATACAATTTAATATCAAAAACTTAAGACGAATTCTTCTTTCAGGGTAAACTTGCTGTAGAAACTTTAGATTTCAGATTGCACTACATAAATGATGCCGTCTGAGTTTTGGTGTCAGCTAAGTTTTGATTTCACCGTTCCTTTAGCTTACAAAATGGATGCAGATGTGTTCACATTTCTGTTTCTGGTTCTTTTTCCAGACGTGTCTCGAATCCACTGCCTGGGACTGTGCTTGCAGAGGCAGACGGGAGGCAAGTCAAGATCTGCCGGTCCTTCAACTGGGCCGACAGGACTTGCTACATGCTCAACACCTTCCTGTGCGACGGAGAACGGGAGCTGAAAGATGCGCCGGGCTTCAGCTACTTCGACCTGGTGGACGACTACTCTAAAGAGGCGAGACACTTAGATATTCAACTTAGTAACAGTTGGATAAAGCATTAAAAAGATAGATTAAATACGAGTGTTGGAAATTGAATAGAGACGACTTTTCAATAGATATAACAGATTCATGTTGAAAATTTCATTATTCTTCGATGTAAACATCAGTCTTGTTTAAAATCTAGTTAAAAAAAGTTATGAGATGTTTTAGCATTGTCTGTTGTAGATAGACAGTTTGAATTGGAGGAATCTGCTGTCCAATAAGCCTCTAGAACTATTCTTTTGTCTTTAGGATAGAGATGACTTTTCAATGGATATAACAGATTCATTTGCAAACTTTCACCATCCTTCGATGTAAATATCAGTCTAATTATTTATAATTTATTTTTAATGAAAGTTATATAAGATTTTTTTTATTTATGTCTTAAAGATATTTGTAACATAACATTATAACATTTGATTTTCTATAGCTTTTTAAGAAATTGATGACATTGTCACGCCTCTGATATATTGTTCTTATCTATGCTCAAACTCTTTCCTATACCACTGTTCATTCACTGACATTTGAAGAAAGGGATTCGAACAGCTTGGCGTTTAGCAAGTTGAATTTTAAATTGAATTTAGTCGTTTCCCCCAACCCCATAAGCAATCAGCATAGAAAGTTCCAGTGTTTACATTCATTGCATAGATTTACATAGACCGAAAAGTCTGTCCATATGGTTTGTAGATGTGTATGTAGACTGAGAACCGCGTTCCATTCCTAATCACTGTTGTACAAGGAATAATATTGATAGAACAAAAGAGTATTTCCATTATAAAGTGGCCAAAAGGCTTACAGTTTCAAAATACAAAATTGAAAATAATGTAAATGTAGCATAAAAAACAATGTTTCAAAAGAAAAGCCTCGAAAACTGTATATTAGACCACCAACTAATAAGATACACTGTTTCCTCTCGTCATTATACAATAGAAAACTATACAATAAAGTAGTCAGACTTTTATCGATGGAGCTCACCTATCTCCAAAGGGCCGTCATCTCCTATACTTGAACTAAACACACATTAAAAAAATACAATAGTTTACGGTATTTTAAAAGGTACAACCAACATGATGCAGAAAGAGTCAATATTGACGACTGGGGTAATATTGAAATCAATGGAATGTAGAGGCGCGAAGGAGTGTTCACGAGTTTTGGATAAATTGATACTTGAATAGGTTTATTTCGTCTGAGTTGGAAAAAGCCAGCTGGAACTGTACTGGAAAGACTCTGATTCGTAGTGGAATTGTAGGCTTCATTGGAAAGTGTGGTATTATTACCATTGCCGTAGATAATAGTTGAATAGTTTGAATGCACTCAATTAATATTGGAAGATTTATTGCATGAAGAAGTTTACTATTATTTATATTATGATTGGATATGCAATATTTTTTTGTAATAATTTGTACTGAGGTGCATTTCAGGAATTCATATGATTATTTGCAACATATACTAGACTGTAAGGATATGTAAATAAATAAGAATGGGTTTCAGAATTCAATTGAAGTATCTTGTTTTCTCGACTTATTGCGGAGTGACTAAAGTGTTAGAAAAGGTGAGTATGTGTGTATAGTGTAAGTGTCAATATTTGTTGCTTATACATGATGGTTCTGCTGAAATATTGCACACTATTCAAATTCCAACACTCGACGGAAAATATTAAAAATGAAGTTAAGATGTTAATATTTTAACTCATTTGATTTCAGAAAGAATTCATGATCTCAAAGCAGTGCGAATCCAAAGGAAAGTGCTCCAATAAATGCCGTGAGTTCAAGTTTGCTTATTATTGTTTATTTTTGTTGTTGTTGTCGATCACCGTCGGGGCACGCATTCGTTATTTGAAACCCGCGGCCACCAACGGAACTTGTTCCACGAATCCCTTCTATTTCCTTGGAACGAGCTTGGCGATTGGGATCACGGGGTTAAAGGACACGTTCCATCTTTCAGATACAGGGAAATCAACTATGTGTACCAAATAATTGCATATGCTTGAAGATAACCTTTTGGACTTAAAAGAGAATTTTTATGCTAATTAAATAAGAATAATGATAGTAATTAAAATTTGTGATTATTTTTCGAGGACAATAAAAAAAAAAAAAGGATATTCTCATATTTTAAGTTTCTTTATTGAAATATTATTATTATTAGTAGTATCAGTTGTTTAATTCTCAAAATAAAACAGGCAATATTTTTGCAATGCTTTTTTTCCAGAAAAATGTGCTAAATAATGTCAAAGTGACACCCCCCTCCGATAAATCTATTACATCCTATTTCTCTACAGAGAAAAAAAAAGCACCAAAGCTTTGATTCTTCAAATCTTGTATATGTATATATATTTGACAAATATAAGAAGCCAGCTTAAAAATCAATTTCCAACCCATGGTCAACAAAATTCAGAAGTACAATAGCACTGTTTTCCATATGGAAAAAAATGCAAATATATCTAATAATTAGAAGACACATAACATTAATTGGACAATATTAATAATTACTAGTTGGACAATATTAATTGCTAGTACTCATGTACTAGCAAATACACTGAAGTGACAAAAGTCATGGGATACCTTTTAATATCGTGTCGGCCCTCCTTTCGCCCGGCGAAGTGCAACAACTCGACGTGGCATGGACTCAACAATTCGTTGGAAGTCTTCTGCAGGGAATATTGAGCCATGCTGTCTCGATAGACGTCCATAATTGTGAAAGCGTTGATGGTGCAGGATTTCGGGCACGAACAGACCTCTCGATGATGTCCCATAAATGCTCGATGGGATTCATGTCGGGCGATCTAGGTGGCCAGATCATTCGTTGGAATTGTCCAGAATGTTCTTCAAACCAATCGCGAACAGTTGTGGCCCGGTGACATGGCGCATTGTCATCCATAAAAATTCCATCGTTGTTTGGGTACATGAAGTCCATGAATGACTGCAAGTGATCTCCAAGTAGCTGAACATAAGCATTTCCAGTCAATGTTCGGTCCAGTCGCACCAGAGGACCAAGTCCACTCCTTGAAAAACAGCCCACTCCATTACGGAGCCACCACCAGCTTGAACAGTGCCTTGCTGACAGTTTGGGTCCATGGCTTCGTGGGGTCTGCGCCACACTCGAACCCTACCATCAGCTCTTACCAACTGAAATCGTGACTCATCGGACCAGGCCACGGTTTTCCATTCATCTAGGGACCAACCGATATGCTCACGTGCCCACGAGAGTCGCTGTAAGCGATGTCGTTCTGTCAGTAAAGGCACTCGAGTCGGTCTTCTGCTGGAATAGCCCAAGAAAGCCAAATTTCTCCGCACAGTTCTAACAGACAAGTCCCTTGTACGTCCCACATTGATTTCTGCGGTTATTTGAAGCAGTGTTGCTTGTCTGTTGGAATTTACGACTCTTTGCAGACGTCGCCGGTCTCGGTCGTTAAGTGCAGGCGGTCGACCACTGCGCTGTCCATGGTGGGATGTTATGCCTGAAATTTCATACTCTCGGCACACTCTTGACACAGTGGATCTGGGAATGTTGAATTCCCTAACGATTTTCCGAAATGGCATGACCCATGCGTCTAGCTCCAACTAACATTCCGCGTTCAAAGTCTGTTAATTCCCGTCGTGCGGTCATCATCACGTCAAAACCTCTTCACATGAATAACTTGAACAGAAATGAAAGCACTGCGCATTTATACCTGTTCTACGCGATGCTACTGCCATCTGAAAATTTGCATATTGCTATCCCATGACTTTTGTCACTTCAGTTTATAAGTAGGAAGAAAGTAATAGTTATCTTCCGTATACACAAATACTGAACTCAAATTATTATATTTGTGTATACATAAGTTAACTATTACTTTCTTCCCTACTTATATTTTGCTAGTACATGAGTACTAGCAATTAATATTGTCCAACTAGTTGACTCAAGAGTGCATTGAAATCAATCGTGTCTGCGTAACAATGATGAGAGTTGTAGAATATGCTGTCTTTTCGATCAGGTTCCGAACCACGTTCAAAGTTGAAATGTTATGCCGATTATTCCTTTGTTGAAATTTGTAACACTGAATTGATGTTTGAAATCGAAAGTCAAGTCTTGTTATCCCTTTCCCTTTGAAATCAGAAGTGACTGAGAATAAACCACACACCTGGAGTTACAAAAAAATATTTAGTTTGCATATTTTTTTTATTTCTTAGAATAAAAGTACAATTTTTTTTTTTAAGAAATTTAATTTATTTTCTGCTTAAAAAGGAGAAAAAAATTGGCGAGTGGGTTTTATACTCGTCAAAAAAAAAAAAAATCTTAGAACATAGAAGGTTAAGAAAAGTTTGGAAGTTGTTGGTATACGAAATTGTATAAATTTATGAGGAACTTCTTTTACTCGTTTTATACGAGAATTACTGGGATTTCATTTCGAATAATAAATGATTTGGCCATACATTTTGCACTTCACGTGATATGTCTTCCTGTGTTTCAGTGAAATTCAAGCTCTTCAAGACACCTCTGTCTTGGCAAGAAGCTCACGCTGCCTGCAGAACTGAGCAAGCCTTTTTTGGCCATGCCGAAGAACTGGCGCGACCACGAAACTTTGATAGGTATGAAGATGGTTTTTTCAATTCCTACTATTAGCTCACACTGTCCCTATATATATCTTGTTCAAATTTTCAATCGTTCATAAAATACTTTTTTATTCATCCACTCAAGTTCAAATACCTTTATTTTGAACTTGGAATGGATGACGCTTGATGTTAATACAGTTTTTCAAATATTAATTCGGTAATTAAATTTAATTAATTAATTTTAGTTTTTTTAGATTTAAATTGCATGTATCTATCAATAGATGGCGCCAAATAAACTTTAAAAAAATGAATGAAAATTATTTATAAAGGACTTTCTGCAATAGAGTGAAAAAAAAAAGTAGGAATTGACTTAAAATTTTTTTAATACTACTTGTTTTGTCCAATATTTCTTAATATATCACAAACAAGAAAATCCAACATTGCTCAATTTTAGTTAACGTTCTTAATTTAACGAGTTTTTCTGATAAAAATATTAAATAAAATGGATGAATTAGAATTAAACAAAACTATCTATATTATATAATATCATATTTTATATTTATTATATGATATCGTCGCAACCTATTATAACTTTAAGCGATTAAAACAATCTCATTTGTAAAATATTCATTGTAATATGTATCTATAATTTATGCAAAAGAAATTAAAAAATACAAAAAATATGAATAAATAAATCATAACTATTCAGCGATACAAACATTCAATAAGAATGCTTTCAGTTTTAAATAAGCTAAACTTGTAAAGTTAAAAAAATAACGCTGTCGCGAATACGAGAGTTGAATTTAACTGGAGTTAAAATTAAAGCAACTTTGGGTGATACGCCAATCAAAGAGTTGAATTTTTTTTATGGGAGTTAAAATCAACTGCTAATATAAAAGCTTTCTATCCGAATTAACGAGTGCTAAGATTCGAGCTAAACTCCACAAAGCGCTGAGGCTATGAAGCACTCTTAAATAGCTGCTGAAATCAACTGCTAATGTAAAACCTTTCGCTCAACCGGCGAAATTAAACTGTAGCCGACTCCTAAACACCATGTAGCATCGATTTTAAATACCACTGCTAAGAGTAATCATTAGTTTTTCATTTGTCCCCGGAGTTGATTGCTAATTCTCGTCAACGTAGTTAAATTAACAGTGGCGTTAACAGTGTATATTAAGCATATAATTAATGTTTAATATACCAACAATGCCTCTAATATGATTCTACAGTCATGTTAGAGGCATGATAACCCTACCCTGTAAAAAGAAAGCATCTCCTGTTTCGTCTGCCAGGCAGATGGCTATGGTTCAATATGGACTATATACAGGGCCAGATTTAGATGAAAAGAGGCCGTAGGCTATTCCACTTATGAGGCCTTTCACCTCCCATTTTTAAGTTTGTAAATTACTTATTATGATTGTTTATTATTCATATGTGTAGAATTTCTCCTTATTTTTGATTCAGTGTTTTAGTGTTTACTGTTTTTAGAATAGTGTAATTCTAATTTTACTAACAATTCGAATGTAGGCCCCTCTTGATGTTGAGGCCCTAGGCTGAAGCCTAGTTAGCCTATAGGAAAATCCGGCCCTGACTATATATATATATATATATTTTTGAAAATTATTATACACAGTCCAGTCACATCATTGTGACCACCACCTACTTTCGACGTCAACATGAAATAAACAATCACAAAAGGCAGGTGGCAGCACATTGCAGTGGAGTGTATATAAAGAATTCCACTTAATACCACATTCCACACTCCATTTAAAGCCAGAATATACAAGAGTGTATATTCTGGATTTTGACAGATGGTCACATTAATGTGACTGGACTGCGTATATAAAATAATATATAAATTATATATATATATAATATTTGAAAATTATTTGATTATATCAGAATTCCATTATGCACATAATCAAATAATTTTCAAATGTTTTTTGTTTGCGTCTCGCGATCAAGTTAACAGCGAATTATACGGCATTCAAAAGACAGGGAGTGTCTTCCACTGTAGTACTGATTGCCATGTATTGCCATAATGCATTTTAAAAACCTCAAATGTTTCACAGAGTTCATCATAGTGCAGGAACTTATGAATGAGCAAAAGTCGTTCTTGAAAATCAGTTGTGAAATATTAAGCAGGCATGATGGAAACACAACACATAAAAATAAAACAATAGTTGCTAGATTATTGCTTGGAGGGTAAAAAAAAAGAACAGGAAGCCACTAAACTGAGTTGTGAGATGACCGGTTCCTCAAAACGAAAGTGCTAATTAAATACGTATGTTTTTGATATGAGAATGGCCTAATGAGTTCATTGATTATGCAAATACATAAAAAAGGATTAAATAACTGATAACGAACGTGTTTATGATTTGTGATTATAATTTCCTGTGTCGCTTCTAAAGGAAGAAATTAACATTCATTGAAAAAAAGTTACCTTCCTACTCACATGACCTACATCTGCTGTTTCTTTCCTTTTAAGTACATACGGAATAACCGTAAACAAACAAACATCGTTTTTTTTTTATTTTAATTTAAAAAACCAACAACAGTAAAGCTTACTAAAATAAATTTTTAGTATAGGAATGTAGGAAGCATATTCGTGCCTTAACGCTCACATCCGACCAAACGTCATTTAAAGACGGTGAGATTCATACAGGAGTATTAAAAGGAGTCCTTGTCAGCCGCTATTGAATGCAATGGATGTGTTTGAACCGAATATCGAAAGAAAAAAAATGAGACTAAATATGAAGAAACACGACACATACTACACTGCCCGGCTGCATGTTGTGAAGGAAGTGATAACTATTTGGAAATGCTTGATGGGAAGTCTTTTGTAGCAAATACAGTAAAAAAAAAAAAAAAACATACTAGTTGTGGACGATGAAAAAAGGATAAGACTTTTCAAAAGTATAAGATCACCGATTGTGTGGGAAATTGGCAAACAGCCAAATCGGAGGGATCCAAACAAAGCGGCATAATAGGGGAGATTTTTTTGAGGGATTTTAGTACAATAAAAATAATTTTAGTCTTTAATAAGTAAAATTTTAAATTTCAAAATACTAAAAGAAAAATTGTATCGAAAATTTTCTATAATTTGTGTTAAACCTTTTTCATTCAAAATTGTGTAACGCCGCATACAACTGACTTGCACTCCTAATAACTAGTCGGTTCTTCCTTTTCCGCTTTGAAGGCGGATTTTTTACATTTCCACACAATCGGTGGTCGAGATATAGACAAAATGCAGCGCGCATCATACGTCCGTGTATGGTAGTGGATATAAAATGCCCGGAATGAGTTTATGGTGAAGAATTTATAATTTGACTTGACGTATATCATTAATTAGCTATGATGCTCATCAAAGTTTTCAGCAACTATGAAGATTAAAAATCGCCGAAAAAATTTTATATGTTTGTTTTCTTTCTGGCTATCATTGTCTTAAATGTATAAACGTAATTTTTTTATATAGGATTGTGGCATCAAAAGCTCTTTTAAAACTGAAAAGCATTTCATTAGTTTTAGAGCATGGGTGTTAAAAATAGAACATTGTACGTCAAAGAATAGGCGTTAATCATCCTCGGATTAAACGGAATCGTTTACCTTTTTCTGGTCGAAGATTATGCCTACGGATTATGTGTCGGAAATTACGGTACCTCTATTTGTTCAAATAATAATAATAACAATAATAACTGTTGGTACCATTATTTTTTACTTTTTCATTTTTTTTTTTTTTTTCATAAGTCAATGAAATACTTTTAATAACCTACTTATACCTGTAACCATGATTTCTACGCAGGCACCTCCCTCTCTGGTGTTCAAGAGAAATGATCAGTTGGTCTATATTAACCTCGAAAACGTCATTACCCACATTATTCCCACCGTCATTATTCACAGCAGTGCTGGTGCTCTCCCCCCATGCCTCAGGGGGGGACATAGGTTATTTTAATCATTTTTTAGTATCACTGGAGTCAATATCTAATAAAAATATAAGAAAAATTGAGGCCTTAAAGGGATATATTTAATATTAAGTATATTTAAGTATAAGTATAGTTCTATATTTCTCGCACCTTGAGAGTAGCCGAGTTTCGAGTTTCCAGCTTAGAAGAGGAGGTCTTCCACGAATCCAGAATTATCTGTCTTTAAATGTGTTAAAATTGTATCGTAGTTGTTTGTATCTATTTGTATGTGTGTGTCAAAAAAGCTGTGAATTCTCCAACCTGCGCCTCAAGTAACTCCATCCAACCCCACCCAGTTACAATCTGGCTACCCAATATTCATGTCTAATATTTTACAATAACAACAAAAATTTCGATTCTTCTAATGACTGACGGATTGCTCTTTCCCCCGCAGCCCTGATGAAGAAGGGCAACATCTGCGAGGCGTGGATCGGCGTCCGCAAAGCGCGACGGCATCTTCTATTACGACAACGGGGGCCCTCCTGCAGCACAACAACACCATGTGGGGCTCCAGACCAGCCCAACGACAGCGGCGGCACCCAGCAGTGCGTACAGATGATGTCCGAGATGGACTACCTATGGAACGACTTCGACTGCTCCAGACCCGTGGGATTCGTATGCCAGTACGTGTGGTAGTGAAAAAGAAAACATTTCCAATTTCCCTAGAAATTTAGTGCCTGTATACAATTTAAAGTTGGTGTCTGAGGAGATTGTAGGTTAATATATTGTAAATATAAGGATAGATTAAATAGTTTATGAGTACAAAAAAGTATATGCGATGCAGAAAAATAATAAGTTATTGTTGATTGTAGTATTATGTTACAATGTAGAAATGCTGGAAAATAGGACGAAATGAATAGAAAATAGACTTGATAAATTTGTATACTTTTAGTACAGTAGAAGCGGGTAAGAAATATTGAAGATATTTAAAGATTAATGAATATTTTTTTTATAAAAATATTTTGCAATTAAAATGCATGTTCTGTTATATTATATGCATTTATTTCAACATAAAAAAATGAAAAGGAATATTCAAAAGCAAGAACAACTTGTAATCCAAAAGACGATATTAATAATAAATATTAAACAAAAGAAACATTTTTTAATTCAAAAGACACAATATTAATAATAAATATTAAACACAAGAATAATTTTTAATTTAAAAGGCGCAATACTAATAATAAATATTAAACACAAGAACAATTTTAATTCAGAAGTCACAATATTAATAATAAATATTAGACCAAAAACCATTTGTAATTCAAAAATTGTACGATATTGTAAACGATATGAAAAATGTAAATTCAGTATTTTACGTGGTTCAAACACGTAAAATATACACTCTCGAATTCTTAGGTCATATGACCATGAAAAAAAAAAAAAAAAGATTTGTTTTTGTATATTTGATCTCCCTTTAAGAATATGTAAAATTTTTTTTTGAACCACCCTATATACTATCTCAGGTATAATTCAATTGAAAATCTGTATCTGTGTTTAAAGATTGTGTACCATTCAATATTGTACATGAAAATCTAGATGTAAATTTCATAGTATTTAATTGCAATAAAATATACTACATAAGAAAAAAAGTTTTTTTTTTATTCAAAGCACTTAAAAATGATCTGCAACCTAACACCATTAAGGCCTTACATTAACTAGATGAGAAGGTCAGTCTTCATTCAGTTCTTCTCATCTTTGATAGCAACTCGACGCCTCTAGTTGAAAATTGAAACTTATCTAGTCGCATGCGAATTGAATACGTTGACATTGAAATATGAATGGGACCATTATTTAAATAGCCATCGACAGAGCAAAAGATTTGGGAAGTACTCATTTTGCATAGCAATGGCCTGTTTTTATCCGTTTAGGGGCCTGAAAATTGAAACTAAAAATATAAGGTATACCTCTTTTTACATATATATTTATATATTTTTATAAATATAAGGTATACTATTTTAATTGAACAAATGGATGGATATAGAGCTTCAAAATGCATTTATTTTGTTGTTGGGACTTATCTTCATTGACCGGCAGCGCAGGACAGATATCCCATGAGTAATCTACTCCAAGGATGGATGGGAAAGTGGGTAGCTTCTGTTGTGATGGAGCTCTCGTAGGTAGAAGTCTGATTTGACTCTGAGTCGCTGAAGGAGGAGAGCAGTGCCATTCGGAAGGACATTTAGATGAACTACCCAGCTTTTGCTTGTCGTATGGGACAAAACCCGGTAAAACTCCACCAAGTAGTTCGACAAACGAGGCAAGATGAACACCCAAAAGCCATTGAGGCTCCTCGTTTTTTGAAATGGCGTCTGCAACAAAGCCGCCAGCCGATTGAATCTCAACCTAATGCTCATCAGTGGCGAGCGTTGCCACTGAGTCTCTTGAGTCAGGCGTTGTATTTATTAATCTATATATATTTCAGATGTAGCAATACTTCACTATTGTTTGCATTTCGTTAGGTCCGCTATTATATAGTAAAAATTAATTCTCTAATTATAATTAATTCCCTAGTTAATTTATGCTAAGTACCAAATATGTTTCTTTTCCACCAGAGTTTTTTTCCCTAATGCAGTGGCAAATAGACCGGGATCTTTTATGCCATAAGGGCTGCGCCGACGTTATTCACTTAGGACTACTAAGAGGGCACGTGTAGCTTGAAGATATACTACGGACGCTAGTAACACTATCCCCACAACGCTCTACGATCCTATTAGACCGATCTACGATTTAAAGTCGATTACGAACCACTACAAACATCCATGATCGCCGGAACTCGAACCCTGTGGTACCGAACGCCAGAGCGCTAGCCACTTATGGCCATCAGGCCCTATATAGTAAAGTTAGTTCCCTGATTATAAGTAATTCCCTAATTATAGTTAATATCCTACTTCATTTATGCTAGGGACCGAGTATTGTTTTTCACCAAAGAGTCGATTATATTTCGTGATCTCAAGGGTAGATGGCGCTGTGGTTGGCTAACGAAAACCGAAACCCCGTTCCGCCAATCCGCAGTCAGCGACTCACTATCTCCAGATACGAAACGAACCGGAAGAATAGCGAGGGTTGGGAACTGCTTCTGAAACACGGACACGTCGCATTGGCCGTCGTCGTTAAATGAAAGACATTTCATCTGTGGCTCCCCTTCATCGTTGATGGAATCGATTGCATCACAGATAGGCATATGCGTCAGGTTATTCCTAAGGCACAGAGATCTTTGCTGGATCGTAATCTGCCGTTAAAGCATCATTTGTTAATGATGGGATGGGGAGGTCCTTATCTAGGTGTGAGAACTGCATTCTTTGTGGAAGAGGATCTCCTATTCAGGTCTTAACCTTGGGAAACTAATTATTCTTGCATATATTAACAATAAGATGAATTTCCAAGATAATAGAATTTCATCAATTTTAGGTCATTTAGTGAAAGAATGGGAGGAAAAAAAAAGAGAATGACGTTTTCGAAATACAAATTTTTATGAAATTTCTGAAATAAAAAAAAACCTCTGAGATTAACTTTTCATTGTTAGAATGGTAATTACGTTCTTCGCTAGCTTTTATGTGCAACGTTATCATTTGTGCACTCTCACTTGCTGTAACTATTATCCGCAAATAATTTCTAAATAAATGTAAGCATAAACATGAGCGTAAGCATTAAAATAGTAAATAAATGTAAAGGTAAAAGCATTAAAATAGTAAATAAAGGTAAGCGTCAGCATTAAAATAGTAAATAAAGGTAAGCGCCAGCATTAAATAATAAATAAATGCATTAAAAATAGTAAATAAATGTAGCATAAGCATACATCAGCGTAAGCATTAAAATAGTAAATAAATGTAAGTAATAAATAAGCGTAAGCATTATTTCGACCTATTTGATTTGTCTCAGACTATAGCTTAAAAATGATATTCATAACTGTAGATATTTTCTGATGATTAAATCATAACAGTAAAAATTTATAAATCCAAAATGGAGATTATTTGAAACTGGGCTCTGCCCCAATTTCTTATCCCGCATTCTAAAAATATGAAAAATGTCTTCTGTGTAGAATTTAAATATCTCGTGTTTTTATGTTTATAAAAAATTTACATGAAATGTATATACATGGCAAAATATTCAAGGAGACCTCGAAAATTTTCAGTACGGCAAGAGCCATAAGTAGTTAAGGTTAAAGTTCACAGAACACAGAAGATCATTAATTTTAAATCGAATTCACAAAAGAGAGTTCAACAGGAATAGAGCAGCACAAAAAAAAAAAACCCGAGTCTGAATCTGAGTCCAACGCAGCCCCCAAAACTTCCTTGCAAGTAACATGCAGAAGCGACACCTACCGAGTTATGTAGGCGTGACCGGAAAAGGTGATCACACTCAAAAGAACAAGAGGAGGCGGTCACGGTTACGGGTGCAACAGAGGCGTGTAGCGAAATTTGTACCTAGTGGTACGGAGCAGGAAGAAGCTAGGAAGTGGGTTGATGGCACGAGATTAATTGCAATGTGGGTGAGAAGAGGCGTGGGCCGAGAGAATTCGTGAGATAATGCAATTGCTAATTATAGTAAAGTTATGTGGCAACAGAGAGAAC
>BPLR01006895.1:0-26930 GCA_021605095.1 Caerostris extrusa | reverse complement strand
TACGTATTGCTAGACGTCATCTAAATTAGCTTCTTGATTTAAAAATTAGCTGTAAAATATATCTCTTTGAAATTTGACTTATCTTTGAATCCTCAAATTATATACAAGTTGATAAAAGAAAAATTTATTTACGTTTGAAATCAGCGTTTAAATTGTATCTGAAGCGGACATATGTCTACCGATATTTAGAAAAAAATAAGTACCATTGTATATGAAAATATACTTGATTTTTAAACCAAAAAATTGTACACCAGTTGCTTCGTATAAAAATTTGTACGGAAATGGTTAAAGATAAATAATGTATTCATAAATAAAATTCGAAAATGCCTTTTTTTTTTTTAAATTAAAACTTTAGAAGGTTTTCTTATCAACTGTAAGATCATTTTTAAAGAAAATTCTTCCATGCAGCTGTAAGAAGTTTTTTTTTCGGAAATTATTTCAATATATTAGGTGCTAATTAGATATACAAAATATTAATTTATTTTGTTCTTCAATGATTGTGAACTCAATGAATATGGATAATAATAAATGGATGGATCCATGGATCCCCCTTGGATCTTGTTTAATAAAATAATTCAGTGAATGATGCTAATACTAAATGTCTGACGAATGATGATGCTAAATGAATACTAATCTGTAAACTATCCATCTGCTAATAAACTTGGGTTTCTGAATTAGATTCTGATTACTAAGCAAATATGAATCAGAACTGGATAACCATGCAGATTGAAGTACATTAATATGAACTCCAACTGTTCACTTTTAAGCCAAAAGTTTTGAAAAGTTTTCTTTGATTTTGGCTTGAACTTTATCCTTTTTCTTTTCAAGGACTATGGATTTAATCGATTAAAAGGATTCAATGATGAATTTAGAAGCATAATAAGTACAATAAGATTTAAACTATCTTGTCTAAGTAAAGTGAAAAAATCTTATCAATTTTTATATTCTTGTCATGCTGGATTATGTGCTGTAAACCTCGTTGAAGTTTATTTCTCGAAAAGGTTTTTGAATTTTGTTTTAAAGAACCATTGTCATCATTATCGTATTATGTATAGCGTAAGATACGTAAACAAAAATTTTATTTTAAATACTTTATTTTTAGTTTCTTTTATAAAGAAAAACACAAAATTATGTTTTTTTTCCACAATATTGAGACATGTAGTAAGCACTGGCCCTTGATATACATTAATGCGTTGACAGTTTCACAAAAAGAGCACTTCTTCCATCAACTAAATTTTTTTCTACATTAAAAATCGATGCTTTTAAACATCATTTTATCAAAAAGAAAGGTTATTGAAGTCTTTTTTTATCAGGAGAACACTGCATGCATTTCAACACTTCCGAAATATTTTTTAAGTTACACAATGAAATCTATTTTTAAATATAGAAGCATGAATGGAACTCTAAGAAACCTTTAATAAATTATTTTTAGAACATAAAGCCTATTACTATGTACTATTTTTATATATGTTGTTGTTTCTTATCCCACTTCTTATACTGGCCAAGCCCACGAGCCCATACGTACTCATGATTGAAGGGGAAGGAAGCAGTTTCTGTTGTGATGGAGCACCCATAGGTAGAAGCCTGACTTTTGCTTCGTGACGCTCTTTTACAGTCATAGGAGACCGGGACCTAAGGCTTAAAGTGGATTCCGAACCACTAAAACATCCATGGTACCGACGGATTCGAACCCGAAACCCTGTGGCTCCGAGCGCCAGACACTCGGCGATTCAGGTCCCAAATTTGCCAACGGCATGCGGTGTTCCCAGGTGGTCACCCACCCAAGTACTGACCGCGCCCAATGATGCTTGACTTCGGTGATCTAACAAGAACCGGTATATTCAGCATGGTATGGCCGTTGGCATTTTTATATATACTATATATATACTACTTTTTATCTATATTATTTTTGTAAAGCTCTCTTCAAAAATGTTTATGCTGTTCTTTTCTGTTGTATGATGCTAGATAAATAATTTTTAACTAACTGAAAAATAAACAAGTAAGGTGGAATATCACTCATACAGGTTGTTCGAGCAATACGACATAAATTGTTCAAGCTAAGAATCCTTGTTTGGATTACATAAAAGTTGTTGAAGGAACCATACATCTACTATGCATAATTTTCGAGAACTACGCTGAAGGCACATCGAGTACATGGAAAATGAGCTTCAATAAAAACAAAAAACAGTGATAATTGTATGACATTTTATTTATACAGGTTATCATTTAAATAACCATCTTTCATATCGAAGAGTGCATGTGCGTGTCTCGATATGAAAGATGATCCACGATCCCTGGAGCTCACAACAATGAAGATAGTATGCAGATGGGCAACTATGTCTTATTTTGTAGTAACTGGAATTCTATATATCAATTCCTTCGGATGAACCTTTAGTAAAACGTCCAAAGGAGTCAGATCTATAATAACGTCTGCTATACTACGGGACCTTGTTATCCAATCTGCCTTTGACATTGGTATGACGACGGATGGATAGTGAGAGGCATGCTTCTGCACACTATGCAATGCGTTGCCACAACACTAACAGTAGATAGATGCCGAACGGCATGACTATCATTATACAAAGATTACCCATAATTTTAAGCAACGCGAGTACAATATGGCTGTTCAATTCCATAAAAACAATCACACATCGCCTATTTTTTTAAACTGTTCTCACAGCTTATTAGTATAGTTTATGTTTTTATTTTTACTTCTTTAAATCTCTTTTCATATATTATGTAGTTTCATATGATTCCAATAAAGCTTGTTTTCCGTGAATCGGATGTAATGTCGTAGTTTTTCGAAAACTATGCATCATGGAGGTATGATTCCTTGAACAACAAGTACTAGAATTAAGAGAGGAAGAATTCTCGCCCTGCACAGTTTGTGCAGTACTGTCCGAACAACCCGATATTAAGCCAGCAAATAAATGAACAATACACCTTTTACACATTCACCAACTTTCACATAAATAAAATCATAATTTGTGTTTACCTACATAATTTTTTTTTATAAATATAATACAATTTTTAAAATAAAAGGACTCCAGTATTTAGATAATATTATGCAAAGGATTAATTGTTTTTACAGCAACTACACACAACCATAAGTTGCTGAATATAACTACATTTATTACAGAACCTTTTAAATACATTTGCAAGATCGATTCATTAAATAGTTAATTTTCTAAATGCGTCTGGAATAGAACATTCGATAGTTTTGGAATAAACATTATCCAAACAACATTTCCAGATCGATTTCAATTATACTGAATATTTTTATTTTTCCGTTTGATAAATATATATCTTTTCAGGCAACATAATAATGTTGGCTGAAACTTACATTATGCTTTAGTTTGAAGCAAAACAAAGGTTTTAATAAGTTGGAATTTTTATGTAAGGATATAGCTTTGTCATTAATTGGTGTTAAACAATTTACCAAATTTTGAATTATTATAGTAACCAAATTTATTGTGTTTTTAATATTTTAATTACCTTATTACTCATCTTGTAATTAAATAATTGTCTCTAATTTATTTTTATCATATCTGTTAGACAGTCGATTCTCATTAAACTGTCTCTATTGAATTTTTCCGTATAAAACGGCATAACACGCATCGTTTACCTTGCGAAATTATAGAATTTTAAAGTGAAGCAAGAATGTGGCTGTTTAACAAAAGTCAACTGTATGCTGATTTAAAAATTATTGGTTGGTGGCATAAAAATGAATTGTTTTGTTTTTAAACCTTACATTATGCCATTGCTCCAAATAAATTAAGTACAATACTTGGTTTACTAATTCAGTCAGTGTCTGGGAGTCTTATAATAGATCAAATTTAATAGGAAAAGCAGTGCCTTTGAAATAAACCCTTAACAATGTATGTTGATGTACAAGTTTTTTATTCTGTGGAGTCATTTTATATTTTAGTGTCACAGCGCAGAGAATCTGCTTCGTACTGGACCAAAGCCTTAAAAACATATTGCATAACATATAAAACCCTTTACAATGAGTCGCATGTTATCCTTTAAGGGTTTACTAGTGGCCCATGTCTTAACACGCATTATTTTTAAATTTAGTGCAAGTAAATATCCAAACAAGCAATAATTTTAAAAAATGGATATGCACACAATAATAACTATGAACCATAATTTTCGTTTAAATTTATTACACAGATTTTAAAAGGTAAGACAATTGTTAGAGTTATGTATAAATTTATTCGCTATTTTGCCCGAAAATGCACTTGAAGCAATAGTGCTTGAAAACAAGTCATTGATTATCATCAGTTTTTAATGGAAAAATTTAATTCAATTCAATTCCTGCCTTTGTGTCTATGAAAATAAGTATAAATCTTTGAATATGCATTAAAATACGTAATCTTATAGGAATCATCTTAATAACAGTGAACTAATTCTTAAAGTCATAAATATTAATAAATCAAGAAATAAATTTTTTTATAATATGAAAAAGGGAAATACATACTAAAGCAGTTGTAAAATCAATGAATTTGAAAGCATAGAATTTAATAATAATTCCTTTGTAATAATACATGATATACATTTAGTTAATTTAACAGTTAATGTTTTTGTGGCCTAGCATAAGACACAATGAGTCTATGCTGTGATTGGCCTAAACATCTCTGTTCAGCCAGAAAAAAATAAAACTCTTTTTTTTTCACCACACTTAGCAGAAAATTAAATTGGGATAATGAATATTTACTAATACAAACAGACTCTCTAAGTGATGTAAATTCATGAATGCAGACTATAAAGTCTCTGTACATATGTTTCCACTACATTATGGTATTATATAATCTAAACAAGACAGTGCAAAAATTTGGCTTCTATTGTAAACGTTCACCGTTGAAAACAACAAAAACCTTCGAGTCATTCTCATAGTGTCTTTTTGGAGAAATCCTTCTCCCAAAGCTGTCATTATAGGGACTTTTGAAGACCCTTCTTTCATCTATCACAATGAATAATTAAATGCATTACCATACCTAGGGGAGTAGTTTAAATCATGGATAAAGCTTGATTGTTTATTCTGGGGCTTTTTTTCTTTTTCTGCCAGATTGAGCCTTAGATTGTTGAACTTCAAAAAATAGTCCAATATACAATTCCAGTGCGTTATTAGATTAAATAATACTGATTAACCAATTTTCAATTTAAAATTCCCGGGGCATAATGAATTTAAATTTTTTTTTTTTTAGGTTGCTGGCACTGTCCTTGACATCTGTGTGAAGTTTGACGTCAAAATATTCATTAGTGCTAGAGCTAAGCTTGGCTTTGTGGGACGCTAAAACTGATTCCAGCGAATTTTGAAATGTCTGAATTAATTGAGCAAAGAACTTGCATTAAATTTTGTTTGCGGAAACATATAGAATGTTGCAGAAGGCATTCGGTGAGCATTCCTATATCGGAAATAAACGTTTAGAACTGGTATACACAGTTCAAAGAAGGCAGAGAACGCTTTGAAGACGAAGAGCCCTCTGGTCGACCATCAACCTCAACCGACGAAGCTCATGTAAAAATATTTAAAGATTTGGTGCTTGCGAACCGTTTGCAGACAAAAGAGTTAGAGAGCTTGTTGCTGATGCTGGAATTACAAAAGGATCGGTCAATTCCATTTTGGGCCTCAAACGCGTCAAATCTCGATTGGTACCGAAACCACTGAAGCGCCAGCTCACATTACATTGATTCTTTGTGACTTTTTCGCCAAAAATGAAACCCATATCGTTCCACAACCACCGTATTCACACCGTGCGTCTTCTGGCTATTCCCTAAACTCAAAAGACCACTCCGGGGACACCGTTTTGAGTGGATTGAAGAGATTCAACGTGAATCACCGCGCACTTTGAAGTCCATCCCTGCCGATGACATTTTAGCATGCATTGAGTATTGGAAAAAGGATTGAAAAGTTGGCATAAGCGCATTGTGTCCGGACGGGATTACTTTGAAGGCGTTGAAATAAATTTGGAAGAATAAATAAAGAGTTTTTGAAAAAAAAAAATTGGTCTTACTTTTTGGGTGCAGTAGTATGTTAACTACGACACTCGTATTAAAGTTTTAAAAAATTTTTGGGATCAATTTAAACACTGCCCATCAATCTATAATTGAAATCCTCTGTTTGTTTAGACGGCTGATATTTTAATGTTTGCTTTGATTATTTTCGGAACGTGATAGTGTCTCTGAATAAATATCTAGTAAAAATATGTGTTCTTGCAGTTGCATTAACAATTACGGGCAAGAGCGTTAGAGCATGAATCTACGGGGAGAGCAAAGACCTCAAATGATACTTGCGAAGTACGTCATTCGCATGACGTCACACGATCTTCGTTGATGACGTATAAACGGGAAATGTTCTTTCTCCCCATTTCGGAAAAGGGACTTTTGCATAATTCACTGCGCCTTTACTTTTGGTGTTTGGGGAAGGCTATTTTCGGAAGCAGGTAGTTTTTCCCACCTTCTTCACCGAAACGGATGGCATATTCTTTTTTATTTCTTTTTTATTTTCATTTCGAAAAAGGGGCTTGCGCTTAAAAGTTTTAAAATAACAGTCAGTGAAGTTTGTGAATTCTTCGAATGTCAAAAGATTTTGTTGACATGCATAACAGTTTCTACGTTTAAAAGTTCGTGAGAAATTCGTTTTTTTTTTCATCCCAAATGATTTGCTTTTTAGTTTTTCTGATAGAAGATGTACTTAAATAAATGCAATTTTCAGTCCGTGTATGCATTTATAGGAATTTCTGCAATCTACATATAAACGTTATTTTTTTTTCTCTAAATTTTTTTTATAAACATCTTGTTTTGATAGATAGGAGGGAAATCAGTAGTTAACTAACGACTTAAAATAAATACTCAAAATTTCACCTTCAAAAATACCTTCAATTCACCTTTCAAAAATACTACTAGCATTTTAAGATGAATTAATTAAAATTATTTAATATTACATGTTTTATTTAAATATATTTTACAAAATTACATCATTTAATTTTAGTTTTATTCACATTGCCATTTTATTCACATTATCCTTAAATGCAATAACTTGTTATGCATTATTGTGAAATAAAAATAACCAGTTGATACTTTACATTTGATACCAAAAAGTGCAGTATTTTCTAAGTCTACAAATAACTTTATTAGAAAAATTTTGCATATTTAATTCTCAATTATAAATTATCAACAAACAAATTTTTCTCATCAAAGTCCTCATTTTCCACTTAGATATATGCATACAACAATATGAGCAAAACGTAAATAAATATTGATCTTCGTTTTTGAAAAACAACAAAACAAAATAGATTAACAAAAACGAGCCTTAATGAAACCAGTTCTTTGATAAATTGTATACACCGTCACCAGTCATCAATAAAACTTTTGTTCTTCTTACAAATATGTCTTTATGCTTAAAATGGAATAGATTTTGTTGAATATGAATTATAACTTCAAAAGTTTGGATTATTTAATCTACTTTTAACCATATCAATAATTTCTTTGAGGCGAAGCAGGAATGTTTTGTGCATGCTGTTTAAAATCAGAGTTTAACAAGAAAATAAATCTTTCAATGTATAAATTAATATTTATCGAAATGTCTTTGAATTAATACAAAGAGTTGCATCACATGTTTAACTGTATCCGCGCTCAAGGACAGATGCACACTGGTATACACCGTGTTCTACTTCATTGGCGCAACAGCCCCATGGTGGGCCCCCGTCTGCGTACTGGCAGATTACGAAGATATGAGATGGTTTCTTTTTATGGGGAAAGGTTGTTAGCCCTACTCCCAACGCTCTACAGTCATATTAGACCGGGACATACGGCTTAAAGTGAATTCCGAACCACTACAAACATTCATGGCACCGCAGGAACTCGAACCCAAAATCTGTGGCCCCTAGCGCCAGAGTGCTAATCACTCTTCCATCAAGTTTATATATATATATATATCAGAAGTGGAATCGAAAAGCTATCGAGCTTATCTAGGGGTTGGAAATGATAAATCAGTAGGTAGGCCAGAGTCTTTCTGTTGGTCTCTAGGAGGAGGTTGCGAACCTCCTGATTTCCTCATTGGGAGTGTTTATTGCAAAACATTGCGTCTTAATGTGGGTGCTATGTGGCAGGCTTCCTGAATTCACCCTGTGTAACGCTGAATCTACTAGTGGTGAATTGCTTCAGGTAAAAGTGGTCAGCATTTGAAACATAGAGTCAACAGTGCTCAAAAATTTCTAGATGAAAGGATGAAGGTGCTTTTTTAAAATTGACAGAGAAACTGTTGAATTGAAGCTCCAGACAGCTAAGTTTATGAGTGACAACAGCTATTTATTAAAATTTTTCATAACCTAAATCCACAATTATCTCGTTCACTAAATTAATGTTATGTTTTATTTAGTCCAGTTACGTGAACAGGACTAACCAGGTTACTGCTATTATCATGCTTGGCAAAGTTTCTTGTGTTTTACATTAATAATACTTTAACATCCTTCTTATTATTATTCTTATCTAGCTCCTTTGTTTAACATCTTGACAGAATCAACGTAGCATTAACATCAAAACTGAATGGAATCATCAAATTCATGTCATTGAATTTATTGAATTAATGTAATCAATCAATTAATTAATGCAATCGAATAAAATTAATTGAACCATCATTATCGAATTAACCATCGTATCAATTCATGTAAGCAAGCTTTTTGAATTCCTATGTAATAAAGTGAAACTTAATAAATACACTTTTTATATTGTTATTTACAGCTATACTACACATAAAAGTTAAATTCGTTACTTATTCAAAATAAAAAAAAACCCAAGCATCAACTGTATTTAGATTCATGATTCATGAATGAATTAATTTTGACGAGGAAGATATTTTTATCAATAATTTAATGGACATTTATTATTCAATGTATTTGAAATAAACTGAATTTTCAACAGGGATTGAAGATTTCTAAAATTATGTATTTTTGCAATGAGTGTTATTAGTTCGAACTTAAGTAGTAAAACCAAATGGTTTATTATGCCACACCGACAATTTATTTTTTCCAAATGCATTAAAAATTTCCAAAGTGTACATATACAAAAACTATACATTTATATTATTTATATAAACTACACATCAATATAAATCCCTCTATTTGTTAAATAAAGTAATGTGAACACACAAATAAAAATATTAAATCTTGAAAATTTATTAGTAAATAAATAAAAACATGCCAAAGTCAAAATCACTACACACTCGCTCTATCAGCTCCTGGTTCACACTAAATGGTGCATAGTCAAACATGATTGGGCACTTTTGAAAAAAATGTAAAATGCATGCATGGCAAAATGCTTTATTAATAAAATAACCTCATGTCAATGAACTGCATTTTGACAACTTACTTTCTAGGATATCAATAAGTCTTACAGTCAAAAGTACTTCTATCTGAACTAATTACTGTCTTGTATTTATAAAGTCTAAGGATAAACTGTCCCCAGTGCTTAAACATGACATAGGGATAAGTTTCTCCCTGATCTGGGAAACTATAATCCCCTTGTAAGGGGCAATTAAATTCTGGTATTGGATCGGATGAGACATGTAGTACAGTAATCCGCAACTGTGGGAGTCTTGGAGGAATCATGCTATGACTGTGGTACTCAAAACTTTTACCTTTCCGATTTTATCCCTCTCTAGTAAGGGGAAAATATTGTATCCCCCATCCTGACTTTTTCAGCCTTACATATAGTTATTTTGATATTTATTTTCGAAATATACGAGAAGAAAGTTTTTAAAAATTAAAATTAAACGGCAGTAATATTCCAAAGTTAGCGATATTTGGGTCCGACGAAAATAGTATACTAAGTCGATTTATTTTGAATAATTGGAGCTAAGGACTAACAAAATACCAGTTTTTAAAAATATTTAATTAAATTGCAGGTCTTTTTACAATCAACTCTCTATAATTTTCCACTTCTGCAGTTTTCCCTCTCTAAAATATATTCCACGGTTATTTTGCGACACGGTTTCCTTTCAAAACTCTAAAAGTTTCCTCTTTTGCTCTTTTAACTCTTTGCAAGAAAAATTACCATTTTAATTTCAGAATGTTTTTCAAAAGAAAAAAAAAAAAAAGGAGAAATATTGATTAAACTGAAAATTTTTCTCAGACCAAACGCACTAAAATAGATAAAATATAAAAGCCCAAACTTAAAAAACTAAAACAGAAAGGGTTAAATAAAAAAATGTATTGAAAAAAAGGAAGTAATCGGGCTGTGGCTGACGATAGAAAACATGAACACTAACTGTGATTTTAAAAATTTGCTAAAGAATCGTGTAACTCATGGTATTACTGTATTCAAAATTATTATTTTTTTGTTGCAATTTGTTTTTAAGAATTATTTTATCTGGTAATTTGTTTTTAAGCTGGTGCGCAATAAGAAAATATCAAGATTATTTAGAAATATTTGGTTTGGGCTTGCTATTTAATGGTAGCCAATTAAAAAGAAATTCCGTTAAAAATACATTGTTATATAATAAATCAGAAGTTTTAAAACTTAAAATAGGGATTTTTATTAATCAGATACTAATTATCAATAAATTTGAGATTAGTTATAATTAAAGTTTGTGTTATAGATTTAAGCAAAATCCCAGTCCTTCCACTCTTCATTTATTTCATTTAGTTTTTAATTGTAGAAAATAAGTTCTTTTACGATCTTACCATACGATTTGAGAATCATTGTACTAATGATATTTAATAATGGAAAGTGTGTGTGGGGAGGGGGGCTATTAGACTTATACAATAGAATATCCAATTCTAGTTAACTAATCTATCGGATGAATATATCTGTTGAATATATATTTTGAAAGGTTTCATAAAATAAACGAAGATACTTTTTTTAAATTAAAGACTATTTTCTCTTCATATTTGTATTATAAATTATGAGGAGTTTAAAAGGAGGCGCATCTTTTTTTTGAACTAATTTAATTAAAATTAAATTAATTCCTAAGTGCATAATAAAAGCTTCGTAGTATGCATGCGAACATTTTCTGGCATATAAAAATTCAGCCACTACAAAGAAAAGTTTTTCAAAATAAGTATTTAAGATTTTAAATATTACATACTAAAGTAAAATCCGAAACATTATAAAAGCAAAATGCATAGAAAATGGGAATAGGGAAATATTTACATCGTTCGAAAAAAAAATCCCTAACAATAATAACAAATTTAAAAATTGAACTACTTTTTTAAGAAAATTGAAAACTCACTTAAACTAGATGCAAATTAATAGCATTATTTTCAATTTTCGAATAATTCATTGTCTAATCATTTAATCTAATTAAAAATATAATTATTCCATTTATCGTACAACTTGAGGTAGAAATCCTCCACAAAATATTCAGTAGAAACTCTGGGTTTTGGCATATTGGATTGAAACTTAAGTTATTTGAAATATTTCTAAAAATTTTATGCTTATTTAAAAATAGATAAATCGACAAATAGGAACGGATTTTAACCCTTTAAAATGCATAATCATAGTTAATTCTAATTTAATATGCTTACTGCTATTGATTTGATTTATAGTTCACGAAAGGAACATACAAGCATCAGAATGTTCAAAATACATATAAGAACACTAATTATCAATTAGTATTACTCAATTAGTATTAATTATCACTAATTATTATTAGTGTCAAAATATTTCAAAAATCAGTTTTCAAATTATTTTATTACTAAATTCTCATTATACGAGTTTCTATTGGTTTAACATAACTTTCCGAGGATTTATTAAATTCTGATTATAAGATTTATATTCAGATGATTATAAGGTACAGAAGTTTTATAAGTTATTTTATTTCATCGATACTAAATCAAACTTATTCATTATCTATTCATATATCATTCATTAAATAAGAATCGAATAAAATACAAAGTAATTAAAAGGAAGTATAAGGGAATTGTTTTCTTTATTTTTCAATAAACAACACATGTATTACAAAAATAAGAACTTATTTATTTCTCATTTTCACAGTTTCAGAGTTTCAGAAAGCACAGAATTGCTGAATAAAAATAATTTCTTGGATAAAAGTATTGAAATACAAAATGCTTCTCTAACAGCGAAAATATCAAACATTTTCTTATCACTATTCCAACATTCGATGTTATTTATATTTCCAGAAAACTTCAATAGAGTACTTAACTGTCGGCTCAAAATGTTCCATTTACTTTAATACTCCTTCTAGCAACTCCAGATTTATTCTGAACAATTGCTTCGCCTGTTTGCGGAATTGCCAGGAAAATTATTCTAAGGACTCGATTAATACCACTTCTTGATTTGAAACATAATCCGGTGCAATAATTTATCGACGCGCAATGAAAAATAGAAAACAAGAAGTGACGAAATTCTACAAGCGATTAGAAAAGCATTTTTTTTTTTTTTGTCATCTTATAATCAAAGTTTTATTTGCCCTATTTTTAGAAAAGATTAAAGTTATATTTTTTAAGAAACACAATAAATGTCTCGAATTTCTTTGATTCGTATTTTTGGGACTGAATTCAAAAGATTTAAATAAGAAAGAACTCTCCATCAAAAAGAATTTCAAATTAGTTGCTGAAGAGATGAAACTATTGCAATGAACTAAAAACTAGTACTGTCTATTATTCTTAAGCACAGTTTCAGTAGCATAAGGAAATTTGAGCTTCATAAAAAATACTACATTCCGTTTAAAATAAAATTTCCCTTAAATATTGGCATACTATTAATTGTAAATGTACAAAATTGATTTGTTTTTAATGTAACAACCATTTCATTTTTATTGTTGATTAAAATGACGTACATTATGATTTGTATTATATAATATCTTCTCCTACCACTTAGCCTACTGACTTGGATAATGTAATTATTATTCAATCTGAAATTAATTTTTGGGTTACCTAAATGGATCTCTTCTGATGGCAGATTTCTATTGTGCAACCTTCATTCAGAGTACATTGGTTAACCATATTCTAGCATTTCAAGGGATCATATAAATAATCTCTCATGTATCTGATACAATTGAATGGAGACACTTTCTTTTCAAATGATTTTCCTTATCAATGTTCAAGTCATTTAAAACAATCATTTTTTCTTTTTAAATTTGCTCCTATTTCGACACCCTAATTTTTTAGATCTTCTAAAAACTGGATAATATTTTAAAGCACACGCGATTTAATTTCTGGGCTTTGAGGATTTCTCCATTACCAATCTGAGGAACTCATCTGGATATAATTCACGAAAGTTTAATCTTCATACCATAACTAAAGACACTTTTAAATCCTTGTATGTAAATATGCCACATTCCTATTTGGAGTTTTTGAGCTAATCAACAAAGCTTTGTAATTCCAGAAAAGCATGAATATATTATAGCAACCCGACACGCCAATAATGCTATCTTTGATATCAGTAGCTTAATTCCCGAAATGATTCTATTATCTTCTGTAGTTTGATGTTAGTTATAAATGATGATTGCCATTAAATATAATTTCAAAAAAGCACATTTCAAGATCGCTATGAAGATCTTCAATTTTTATGTTTGATACAAGATTTAATATTTGGAAGGTCTTTGTGGTAATCCTTACGGACTTTTCAATAGCACACGAAGCATAAAAAATTAAACTATAAAGCAGATTACAAGATTCGAAACACTAATGTACTTTAAATCGTCTGTATCATCAAACGACAATTAATGGATGCATATATATTACAATATTAATAGAATTTCCAATTTTTAAACAGGTAAAAGTCGTAATTTGATTCCCACAGGTATATCGATTACGGCTGAAAATATAACACACTTAGTAAATTAAATATAAGGGCATGCATGAGACTGAGGGCTCATCATATAACAAATATAGAATCTAATTTTAAAGTATTTTTCTAAATGTTTTATTACTCATAGTCATTATTCATAAAATATTCAGGTTTAATAAAAACACAGTCGACCTTCGTTAAAGATTAATTTGTGTTTAATTATTTAATATAAAAAATAAGTCGTTAAACCGCCATTTTTATGAAGAAGGATGAGAGGGGCTGGTTAAAGAGCTCGACTTTATTTAAAAATGTAAATAATACAATGGATAAGTATGGTGCTAAATACCAGAAGCCAGACAATTCAATAGAGTAATGAATTCATTGGTAGACGTTTTAGCAGCCATTCTTTTAGAAATGAGGAAATTTTATCACGGTTATAACGCCATGTTATAAACTTTTCCGTATTCAGGATGTCTGGTGGGTGGTTTCCGGATTTTCTCTGGGCGACGCGCAAATATGAGGAAGTTACACGTGAAAGTTATATCTTCAGAAAACATTAATTGGCTGGTTCGTGGCATACATAAGCAGAAAATGAAGCTCACTGATGCAAGCTTACATAAATAACCTGTTGAGAAATTTTAATAGAAATAGAAGAGTAGAAAACGTGGCGACAAAATTTTTTTTAATATTTCTCTAATTTTGGTAGTTCTCAGAAACCATTTCTAGTTTTGTGTTTGATAGAGGCATATGTAAACTATTCGCCCTTTCATTAAGCATTTTAGAAGAAATATCTTACATTTATCTCTTTTGATAAAACTGTCTGCAAATCATTTCACATACAGTGGGTAAAAAAAGTATTGGCAATTGCCTTAATTTATTCATCTTGACAAATAAATAAAATGTTATGCAATTTTAGTTGTCGTAATTAAATACAAGACACCTTAGATATATAAAAATAGTAAAAATTTTATTTTAATTTGCATTTTCTACGATTTTTTTCTTTCAAAAACTAAAATTTGCATGTCAAAAAAGTATTGGCGAAGTTTTAACTGTTATGCAAATTTTGTTACATTGAAGTCACGTGTTTTGACTGATAAGAAACTCTACCGGTATAAAGTCTGCAAAACTACTCCAAAAGTGTCTATGCATTATTTTGCGATTAATGCAGTAAAATGACTTCGAAATCGAAGGAGTTGGATGTTAGTGTTAAAAACACGATTATTAGGCTCAGAAATGATTAAAGGATCAGATTAAAGATGATCACGATTAAAGGCTCAGACACGATTATTAGGCTCAGATTTAACTTATCGTGCTATAGGAGTGCAGTTCAATATAAGTTTATTTACTGTCAGAAGTGTTGTAAAAAGTTCAAGGAACAGGATCAACGGAAAATAAGACTAGAAGTGGACAACTTCGAATATTTTCTACAAGAGAAGATCGTGTCATTATTAACAAGGTTAAGAAAAACCCTAAAATAAGTGCACCCCAGATAGCAAGAGATGTTGCTTTCACTTCGCAAAAGACTTTCAGCGTACAGACTGTACGGAATGTTTTACACGAGAGAAGTTATTATGGAAGGGCAGCTAGAAAGAAACCATTCATCTAGGAAATAAATAGGAGAAATAGGTTAGATTTCGCAAAATCCCACGTTGATTTATCTGAAGAGTTTTGGAACACAGTTATTTTTTCCGACGAATCAAAGTTTAACATTTTCGGCAGTGATGGACGACGCTATGTGTGGAGGAGGTCAAATACTGAATTGGAAAAGCAACATTTAACTGCTACTGTAAAACATGGTGGAGGCAGCGTCTTAGTTTGGGGCTGTATGGCAGCTAATGGAATTGGCAACCTGCATTTTATTGATGGTATTATGACAGCACGTACATACATTGACATTTTGCGCCATAACTTAAAAATCAGTGCCCAAAATCTTGGCTTGGGAACATCATTCGTTTTTCAACAAGACAATGACCCCAAGCATACAGCGAATCTCGCCCGTGAATGGCTACTCTACAATGCTCCTCGCCAATTAAAAACCCCACCTCAATCGCTTGACATGAATCCAATTGAAAATTTATGGCACCTGCTGGATCTAGAAATCAAGAAATATAAAATTTCAAGTAAAGACGACCTCAAACGTGTACTCTTGCAAGAGTGGCACAAAATTCCCAACAGTACAACAAAGACCTTAGTTTCCTCTGTGAGAAATAGATTACAAGCTGTTATAGATGCAGAAGGTATGCATACAAAGTACTAAACATATACTGATTTTGTTTTCGCTCATAATTTTGTCAATTTCATAATTTTGCCAATACTTTTTTATCATGTAAAATTCGGATTTTCTCGTAGATTTTGACTAAAAAAATATTTAAATGAAAATTTCGTTATATTTGTTTGTCTTTTCTCCTTCTGTAATCGCTATGTTAAAAAATAAAATTTGTAAACATACTTTGTTAGCAAATATGATCATTTATAGGCAATTGCCAATACTTTTTTTATCCACTGTATGTAAATATTTTAGCTAATCACACAAATAATAAATATGAATACAAGTAAATTCTTTGTATAACTACGATATCATTTTTATGTGAAATTATGATAATTCCTGTTTTATAGAATGATAGAAAACGTATTGTTTCCTTAAAATATTAGGCAGATATTTTGGCCAAATAACACAACGCCCTCAATTCTTTTCATCTAAAGATTGAAAATTTGTATCGAAAAAAAGAAAGGTCTGACTATAGATCCTGTTGAATAAGATACAAATAATTTTTATAAGATTTGATGTTTGAAATCTAATCTATTCTATTCGAAAAAACCTGTGAATGAGACAAGGACTAACATTTACAAACTACCAGTTAAGATGCTAGCTGTTTTTCTACTTATTTATTTCTTTGGAGTTACTTAAATTAGTTATGCATCTATTATTCAAAATACACCTACTATAAATCGCTAATTTTAGTATGAAAAATTCTTACTTAGAGGGCTAGATTAGAATTAATTAACTACATTCGCTTGTGTTGAAATTGAAACAATTTTAATATAATGTGTAAACAGAAAAAAATACAGCTTAGTGGAAAAAATAAATTTTTGTAAGTAGTTTTACAATAACATTATTCACTGTTCTTATTACTTAATTGGGATTACGTAAAAGTGTAAAACTTCCTTTTTTTAATCATAGAAACTACTCTGGAGTTTTTGTGCTGATAATACAATAAAATGAGCTGATTATTGATTCTTTTATCTTGGTATTATTGATTCTTCTATTTTCAGTATTCTTTCTCCTTTTACCTATCATTTCATTATAACTTTAAATAAGATTTATCATCTTATACAATATCTAAGATGAGAAGTATTGTATATTTCTTGCACAATATTTATCACTTCGATTAAGTGTTGTTCCCCTTTTAAGTGTTTGTTCTAAAAATGTTTGTTTCAGAGCTTTATGTTAAAGAGAAAACACAATTTTAAAATATACTGAATATGCTAAAGCTTTAATACAAAGGATTTTTAAAGGATATATACCACGTAGAAAAGTGATATCAAAATCCTAAATCCCCCTTCTTTCTATCGTAAATCGCATTTAAAGGAAAGCCTGCCATGTATTAAACATTCTGCCAGCATAGAAAATCTACAGTTTTGATTTATGGATGTAATGATTAGAAGAGTTTTTTTTTGGACGTGTTTTGAATTTGATGCTTGTCTTCATAACACCCTTTTTCAAAGACCTACTATTTCCTTACTTAGTATGCTTTTCAGTTTTCTTCTAACATTTCTTGTAAAGAATACTAAAAAGAGGAAAAATTGCTACTTAACGGATACAAGAAAAATTGCTGACTTTTTGTATAGGAAATTTCTTTGTTCTGAGAAATTCCCTTCTTTTGCTCGAAATTTTATGTGAAAGATTTAGTTTTTTTTTTTTCCCAGATAATTTTTTTAAGTTTTAAGCTATTGAAAAATATTTTTTTTTGCCTTAATAAAATTACTAACAGTTATTTTCCATGGTTTAAAGCTGAACATTTTTTTCAACGTATTTTCTTTATTGGAATTAGAACTGTTCAAAAGAAGCGATTACACAAGTATATTTTGACATTCTGATGAAAAGACAGAGAACGCTGTTTTAAAAGAGAACTTTGGAAATGGTTGTCTCGAATTTGTTTGTCTTAAGTGAGAAAATCTAGAAAAGTTAAACTCAATTTCGTAACTGAAATACCAAATAATGAGTATTGTAGAAAAAATTAATAATAGGCTTATAACATCTTTAAATTTTACAATAATTTAAGGCTATTAATTTTAAAAATTCTTCTTCATTGATGCAACGGCCTCATGGTGGGCCAAGATCTCAAGATCTGCTGGCAGATTTCGAGACAAGAGTTGTTTTTTTTTTTACAGGATAGGGTTATCATTCCTACGCCTTCAGCAAGTATCATATTAGACCGGCACCTACGGTTTAAAGTGAATTCCGAACTGCTACAAACACCTGAAATCTGTGACGCCAGAGTGCTAGTCACTTCGCTATCATGCCCTAATTTTAAAATTTACACATACAAATGAATTCAAAGAACTTAATCAATTATTTGCCTTCGCGGTGCAATTGGCTAGTGCGTTCGGCTTGAGGGTGTTAAATGTTTGAAACCTGATGGCCGAGTGGCTATCGCTCTGATGCTCGGTGCCACAGGTTTCGGGTTCAGTCCCGACGGGGCCATGGATATTTGCTTTGTAGTGGTTCGGAATCCACTTTAAACGGTAGGTCCCGGTCTAATATGACTGTAAAGCGTTGGGCGTAAGCCTGACAACCTTACCCCGTAAAAACAAAACATCTCCTGTCCAGAATTCTGCCAGTCAGCAGACGGCCTTTGCTCACCTGGGGGTTGTTGCGCTGCTGATGATGATGATGGTGAATCAACTATTTTATTACCGGGCACTTGAACAAAGGTCGTCTACTGCTGGAAAAGAAAATATGCAGTATATTTAACAGTAAATACTGGAAGACATCCATATTTGAATCGACTTATTATGTGTAAAGCAAATGAAATACCATTGAATCTTATTTTATATTATTTTTCACATGTAGTCATTGTTTCTTATTTTATAGTTGTTCAAATAGCAAAACCAATTACTTAATATCTAAAAAAATATTCTTATTTACTATGCAAAAATGATACTTAAGTTTAAAAAATATTGAGCTCTCGACTTTTACTCTAAGATTTTTAATCTTACAGTCAAGTTAAATGATAAGCTTTTGTTCATCTTTCAACTAAGAAAAAAATTAAATATGTCAAAACGTCCTTTGAAGAACATCAATATCCCTTATCTTAATTTTTTTATTATTTTCTAGCTTGACTTCTTATTAATAAAACATAATTGTAAATTACATCGTACGTTCGAAGCCTTATATATATATATATCGATTCGAAAAATACCCGAAGGCCAGAAGTTTCATGCTTTTTTTTTTTTTTTAAGTTTTCCAGAAATAGAAAGAGACTGAAAGAAACGAAGCGAAAAAAACACTTTTGACAAGATATTAAAAAGGTACTCTTTTTAGATTTCTATCATGTTGACATAAGTCAACACTTCGCTAACTTGTGATTTTAAATCAGGGACAGAATATTTTAATTTTCGAACGATAGAAAGTGGCTAATAGAAGTGAAAAGATTCTTTTTTAAAATTTTATGCAATTTTAACTTCTGTCTTATTTGAAAAAGTACACGAAGAAAAAAAGTATTCAAATAAAACTATTTTAAATCTATTGATCCTTATATTTGTATTGTTTTATACTTTATTTCCGATAAAAAAATATTTTTTTATTTTTTTATGTAAGGTGCCGCATTTCATTAAGATACTTCTAGAAAAGCGAATACTGGAGAAATTTGATAGAAAATAACCGTAAATAAAGTTTTATTTTTATAAATAGACACGAATTGCAATCTTTAATTACAATTTTCTGATACATAGGAAACTGATTTTGTTTTATAATGCCATTTTACTATCATAAAAATTGGATTTATATGAGCAAAATTATTTATCATGAATCTAAGCCTAAAGTAGCAAGTTTTACTTTATTGATGGTGAAGTTGTAGAAAAAAAACAGTGTTTTCTACGTTGGGAAAAATTTATGAATTAAACTTTAAAAGCGAGCGAAATAATAACTAGGGGTCTGATGGCCGAGTGACTAGCGCTCTGGCACTCGGTGCCACATGGATCGAGTACAAGTGGTGCCATGAATGTTTGTAGTGGTTCGAATCTACTTTAAACCATAGGTTCCGGTCTAATACGGCTATATAGCGTTGACAATTCTACCCCACAAAAAAAAATCTCTCGTCTCGAAATCTGCCACCAGGCCGACTGCCTTTTCCAACCATGGGGCTGTTGCGGCTGTGATGATGATGAAATAACTGCCATATGTGGGAAATAATAAAGTTTTATAATATAAATTTATATTACTTTAAAGTAGTCTTCAGTTTTTTTTTTCTACATTTATTTTAGAATCTGGTAATAGTTCTTTTCTCAGTAGTTCTTTCTCGAAAATGACTTTAATGCAGTGAATTTAATTCGACATCCCTTGTAGTTTCACCAGGTTAAAATTTTCTATAAGAACCACTTTAAAAATATAGAGAAGTATATTTTTCTAAATATTATAATTAATCCATGCAGAAAATTTTTAAGGCTTTCTTTTCATCATTTTCCATCGTTGAAGAACTGCTTGAAAAAAATGAGTTGCTTAAAGAAATGTAGAAATAAATTCATGGTATGTTGGTGTTAAAAAAAAATTTAATGACTCTTTTTACCACGAACCTTTGTGTTACCGCATTTCATACAAAGATCAATCTCTGGCCGGTTTAAAGAAGAAGTAATTACTTTCGAAGTTGCCTTTAGGAAAAAATGACCCTCAATTTGCGTTTCGTATGTAGAATAAGGGAATTCTTCCACCAAACCGACTATTCTTGCAGATACTTATAAATGATACCACAATCATAAGAGGGTTATTTCGCTTCTGAAAACAGTAAATGTTACACATGTTATGAATTTTCGAAGTAATAGATTATTGGTTCGGTTCTCATATTCACTTAACTAGTGCCTTTTGAAACGGAAAGCCTAATTTTTGTTGAGGTTAATATTACTATTGCTGTATTGAAGATTTTACGTGTAACATGAACATGGCAACGTAATTCTACTTCAGATGTTTCATTCATAGGAGACAATATTGTATACTCTTATATTGGAGCGTAGGAGATTAAATGAACAACTCATTATTTTTATTGCAAATTACAAGAGCCAGAAGACCAAATTACAGTTTTTTAAAAAAAAATTAGTATCGATTCAGAATACTTCTTAAAAAAATGATTAATATTTGATTTAGAGTATTTTTATTAACTTATATTTTTTATTATTGCATAGTACCTTTTAAACTTATATGATTTGGCCCTAGTGATTAGAATGTTGGGAACAATATAATAAATTTATTGCTCTAGTTTAAAGCATTTTATTTTCGATTGACAAATAGTATTACTTTAAGAAAATTTCTCAAATTTTAAAATATGAATAAATACCTAAGTCTTAAAATAGTATTAAAAAATCATTTGATAAAAATAAAGTGAAATATAAGAAGTGGTCTCAAATTACATTGATAAAAAATAATCGATGTACAGTTATCTTTATTTTTGTTCAGTTTAAATTAAAATGAGTATCAAGTAACTACTGAGTATAGACTCATATTACAAATTTAATTAAAATGCATTGATTTTTTGGCGTGAAAAAAAATGCAGATTATTTTTAGGATATTTCGATAAAGCGTGGGAGATTAAATGAACTCTTTATTTTTATTGAAAATTACGAGAGAAGGGAGACCAAATTGCAGTTTTTTAAAAAATAGTATCGATTCAGAATCCTTTTTAAAAAATGATTAATATTTGATTTAGAGTATTTTTATTAACTTACATTTTTTATTATTATTTTACTTAATAAACTTTTATTATCATAAAATGTTCTATATAAGATATTAATTAATATAAAAATATTAATTATAGTTTCGAAAAATGAAGAATTTTTAATGAAGCTGTCGACTTCTTAAGTTGACAGCTTCATTAAAAATAATTATTGAAAAGTGTTATTATTGTAAACATGGAATGTACTTTTTAAAATAATTTAATAATGTTTGTATAGTACTTAGAAAATGTAAACCAATTCAACACTTCAGGCAAAAAATAATAGGCTCATTTTACAAATTTTTTTTTTTTTCATTCCATACCTGCACATTCCACGAAATCTCATGCTAAAACATGCACATTCCACGAAATCTCACGCCAACGATGCACATTGCAAAGAAACACATACCACGAAATCTCACGCCAACGATGCACATTGCAAAGAAACACATACCACGAAATCTCACGCCAACGATGCACATTGCAAAGAAACACATACCACGAAATCTCACGCCAACGATGCATATTGCAAAGAAACACATACCACGAAATCTCACGCCAACGATGCACATTGCAAAGAAACACATACCACGAAATCTCACGCCAACGATGCACATTGCAACGAAAACACATACCACGAGAACATATACACAAAAGGAAAACTAAGTAGTTCCGAATACCACTTTTATAACAGTAAAATTGTTTTTATAATAAATCAAAATTTGCGAAATATTTAAAACAGATTTCTACATATTTGTCTTCTAAACAAAAAATTTAATATAATGATTAATTTACAATATTCTATTTGCAATTATATACCTAAACGTCAAATAAAAATCTTAATTGAAATCAACAAGATTAAAATAACAAATTTTGTACAGTAAAAAATAATTTAAGTATTTCTTACACAAGAAAACTAGAATTTCTTTATTCAATGATAAGGCTAAAGAAGAAAAAAATAGTGGTATCAAAAAATAAATCATGAAATGCACAGCTGACTTCAAATAATTCACGATTCTCATCTTCGATAAACTGTAATATTTCTTCGCAATCTTAGAAGGGAAAATTTATCGAATTTTGTGGCAAGTAACGGAGCTTAAAATTATTTGAATAATGCATATTTCTACAGTAAATTTAACACACAATTCAGAAAATTCAGCTGAATTTTAAACATACATTATAAAATGTGAAAAAAAATTGAAAAGATAAAAATGAAATTTCTTTAATAACTTGTAACATAATAACAAAAATTAATTTATTTTTGCCGTATCTCGTAGTACGTTCAAATGATATTTGAATTCATGCTATGAGTTATGTAAAGTATTCTCTAAGAATTTCATATCTAACTCCACTGGATATTTCATGCGGGGTTGATTGTAGGAAAGATTGTGTCTATCAGATGCCTTGAACTAATTTTCAGAAACTGGAGTATCGAATCACAGCTGCTATTAATAGCATCTGGAGTTGCTATTTTTAAATTCCTACTATTAGTTCACACTCTCCCTATATATATCTTGTTCAAATTTTCAATCGTTAATAAAATACTTTTTATTCATCCATTCAAGTTCAAATAAATTTTTTTGAACTTGTAGTGGATGACACTTGATGTTAATACAGTTTTTCAAATATTAATTCATTCATTAAATTTAATTAATTAATTTTAGTTGTTTTTTAGATTTAAGTTGCACTTATCTGATAATAGATGGCGCCAGATGTAAAAGGAAAATTTCAACTTTATTTATAAAGGACCTTTCAGCAATATAGTGAATAAAAAAGTAGGAATTGACTTTAATTTTTTTTTTATATTACTTGTTGAAGATTAGTTTGCAAAAAAAATTTAACCTCTATAGAAATCGTCAATTGCCTTATCAATTTGTTTTTATATTTCTGTTCTTCTTGTAAATGATATTACAGCTGCATGGTAAATAATATCAGTAACCAATTACTGTTCACTTATTAAACATACTTGCGAAGGATTCTTAAGAATTTTCCTTTTGTTTCTCTAAAATTCAAATAAACTTTTTGTTTCATATATTCGAAGTATATCAAAAAAATTTGTAAAATTGGCAATTCGCTAAGGTTGAAAAAAAAACGATAGATCGGTTGTAAAAACTGCAGTTGGTTTTTGAGCAAATTTCATTTTTTAAAGTAAACATGCGCAATATCTACTCATTCATAAAAATCGTCAGAAAGGCTTAAAAGATTGTATTTCTTTCGAGATAAATCTCTTTTCGAAGCTTCAGAATTCTGATGCACTTTAAATTTTTCCCAGAATTCTTCTTAATTGAAAAAGTTTTCGTTACAATAATTTTATAAGTTAATTTAAGTTTCGAGTTAATTCTCGTATCTACCAGTACGTTTAATACAGTATTTGATGAATAAAGTTTAATTAACACTAAAAAAAACAGTACAGTTTAATTAAAATTTATCACGAGTATAAATTCCCCTTCAACAAAATTCTTTTATCTTTTGTCTACTAATTAAAATGAATGCATATAAAAGAATCGTATCGAAATTTTGTTTTTACATTCTTAAATTATTTTATAAAGTAATTTTAGTTAATTAATTTAGCGGAATTAAAAGTAGATGGTGTGGAAGTAGTAAAATTTCCAGCCACTCTCATAACTATTGTATTATGTTTAAACATTATTTAGAATTCTCAAAAAAGTAAATTATCAAAGTTTCAAATTCTAAAATATTTCAAAAATTCGCTACATTACATTAAAATTTTTCTTGATATAATAGTTTTTCTTTTAAACCCGAAAACCATCATCACAGATCGCTGGATGATATATCATAAGGGCTACTGAAATATTACATTACAACAAACTCTTATGTAAGTTAGTAAGTAGTTGAATTAATTTATCAGCTATTGATTAATCATTGCATAAAGCTTTTATTTTTGTTTCATACCTCTACATATATGCATACGTCTATCTACAACTTAAATAACTAACTATTTTTTGTAGAGTTTTTTCATCTCAACTTTGACTGTCTAACCAAGCGTAATTTAGTTCAATAGATACTAAACGAATCTGCTTAGAACGTCGTGCATTTTCTAACAAAAAGTCCACAGACAAAGCGCATAATCGAGGTTTCACTGAATTGCTAACAGTTAAATGAAGGATCACACTAATTTGATTCCATACAAGTCGACAAAAAAGTACCTTGTAATTAGTCTACCTAAAACCAGGTTTCAAATTCACAGAATAGAACTGAACACACATCTCTCATGTATTGAAAACTGTTAAATCAATTACTTTCAAGGAATGAAAATTCTATACACAAACGGTGGGAAATGACTTTTGTACTCGGTTTGGTAATTGCTTTTATCCAGGGAATTCCCTTCTAGGCTACTTTAAGTCCCCCAAAAGAATTTTTAACTCCAGTGGAACACCTAATTAGCCTTAACTAGATTTCAGAACATTTCTTCGTGTCAAGTAAATGTTGAATAATTTGTTTCCAGTAAGTGCCTGAACGGTTACTGTTATTATAATCCAACAGTGCGCTATTTACCAAAAGTGAGTATGTTTAGCCGAAGGATAAATATGTTATTTAGAGGCCAAAGAATAGGCTTTCTTCAGCTGGAAGTAATCGCAAGATCTTTAATAAGAAAAAGTTTATTCGTTGAGCAAGGGTTATGTGGTTTGTGCTTCGACCCCATGTGGATCGAGATGAAAGGAGACAACTTTAATAAATCACACACTGCCTCCATTTGCTGGAGCAAATTTGCTTGAACATTTAGAAATGCTTAATATTTGCCAACGGCATTTCTAACTTACGGCTTGTTTGTAACATACAAGCTATTAAATGTCTAGCTTGTTACAACAAGAGTTTAAAAACGTTTTGGATTTTAAAAATATTTTTTATCGCTTTTAGAAATATGCAAATTAGAGCCTGCTGTGAACTGGAGGAATAAATAAGTTTATAAATGCTGGTTACCATACGTAAATATTTCAATATTCATATTTTAATAAATGTGATATTTGTTTCCTCTTCATAAATTAATAAGTTTCCTAATAAAATTTATTTATTATAAAGAAATCTAATTTGTTGGATTATATAATTCTAGTTGTGCTAAACAATAGTCGTCAATTATACCAGAATATAACTAAAGCCACTGAATGAGGAAGTAAAAACGCGAGAGTTAGGAATCATCGATTACTTTTACAGAATAATGTGATACTAATCGCTTTCACGAGAAAGTTAAAAAAATATCAAATAAGAATCATTACTTCAGACAATGCGAGCATTTAATCACATTCGTCAAGGCAATGCATAGGAGCAGCGTTGTTGATTGCTGAGGCTTGGAACTTAAGATGACTAAGCATTGAGCCATGAATTGATAAAAAATTGAGCATGAATTAGTAACTAAAAGGCTTTTTTCGTGAAAATGACGAAGTAAAGAAATATGAAAAAAAATTTACATTCATTATTTTTGGTGATACTTTACAAAGAATTAATTATGTTATTTTTCATTTTAACTTTTCTCATTATCAAAAATGTAATTGCAATTGTTCTCCGAGACAGATTGAACATTTTCCATACTTCTGCTTTTTTTTGTTTTTACAAGAATTCAATATTTTCTATCATTTGAAGCTGTAAATGGTTTTTAAAAAGTCAATATAATGCCTTGTAGAAATCTCGATAAAGCTAGGGATGAAAACTTTGATATTAACCACTTGTTTCCTTGGCAAAATTAACAATCGTAAATTTAAAAATTTCTAAGAATAAGATGGAAAGTTTTATCTGTATTGTACGCCCTCTTGCAGATAAATGCAAAGACCTAACTAAAAATGTTCTTTATTTTTATAAGTTTCCTATTTACAACCATGATATGGATTTATGTATTTATTGCTTACCTCGTATGTGCATATGATGGTCAGCAGAGACAATTGGAAAACGGATTGAAAATAATTTTTATAAACCTAAAACAATGATCTTAATTTATTTTTTTATTTGAGAAACTATTACAATACGCATTTTCTTTATTTTTTAAATAAATATTTTATTTCATGAGTATAGTTTCGTGTCTTTTATTTATAGTTTGCAGTGCATACATGCAAATGTAGTACTGGTTTATCCCTTGCACGCATGACATCCAAAAATTCAATGCATGCAAATATTTTTCGTGCTCTCAATATTTGACTAGACCTTTTTCTGCAGCCTCAAAGTCTGAAACTTTTGCAGTATTCATGTATATAATCAATCCCTCAAATTCTAGTATTTACAAAAACATAAGTATTAAAG